>OMLP01015251.1:0-55757 GCA_900302685.1 Spondyliosoma cantharus | reverse complement strand
TCCAATTTTTTTATTTTTATTTTTATTTTTATTTTTTTTTTACAATTTCTACATCTGTATTTTAACCTAACTTTTCGTGTTCTATTGTCCTTATTTTTGTCCTAGAATTTTTATTTTTGTTCTAGAAATTATCTTGTATTATGCACATTGTTGTTATTTCCACATTCTGTTATTCTTGCCATTTCCATACCCATATTTAACAACAAGCAGAGTTAGCACGTATCTACTGAGCTGACCTTCTTCTAATTGATGGTTTCTTATTTCTTTATCCAAAATATTGTAGGTATTGTCAGACACTGTTGGGCAGTGGATTAAAGAATATTCACATCCTTTCCTTGACTATACCACAAATTCAAAAAAACAACAAATAATAATGATAATAAATATTGCATTCACTATCTAAGTTAGGAAAATATAGAATAAATTATGCCTAATGTTTCAAAGAAAAAGCACTGATTATGCAGCAAAATGGCCTTTATTACATTGTACAATATCTGATTATTATTACAGGTTATTATAATGTTAGAGCTGGTGGAGGTGGAGCCAATTTGAATTACTTTTAGACTTTTGGGTTGTTCAGTCTATAACAATGAACCATATTATATTTAAGCTCACATGTTTTGTATGGAAATATTCATGAGAAAATCAAGTTTCATGTCTGAAATATTTTTAAAATGTATTAGTGTTTGTTCAACCAAGAAACCCTTCTGTTCATCCTGTTGAGGGTCATTGTAAATGATATTAATAATAAAAATAATTTTGTAATACCATATATGAAAACTTCAGAGAAGGATATCATTCCTGGAAAATCTCCTACCATGTCAACCTAAGTATCAGATCAATGTATCAGCATAAAAAGTAAAACATCCCCCACTCTGAAATCTTGTAGAGTAAAAGTATAACGTTATATAACATCATGTATAAATTGGCATTTTGTGCGATTTGGCGCCCCCCACAATTATAAATACTAAACGCAAGGCTGTAACAATTTCTCAGCAACACCTACTTGCTTTAAGTAACATGCGTTATTTTGTAAGCGTTTAGACAGCTCTCTCATTGAGAGAGTGGTGTAATTGAAGGAACAGGAAGAAGCTCAAAAGTGGATCATGAGTCAAGATGATTTCATCAACAACATCTTCCATGTGTCTTTGACGCAGCGGTGCTGTGAAGAAGCTCCCTGATGAAAACACCACAACAACCGATTGTCACAACTCATGCTCAATGACTGGGTGAGCGGCTGTCATGTGGAGAAGCAACAGAATAACAGCCTGAGCCATCGTGCTCTCCTCTCTTTGCGTGTCCCAGATTGTCACTACAGTGGTTGTCTAGAGGCCCAAAGCCTGAAGTGTGACAGCGTTCATTCCACGTCAAGGTTCAGTACTGTTTCGCCTGCTTGGGGGAGTTGTTTGCCAGGTAACCACAGTTCAGCCCTGCACCATTTGCACTGCCTGGAACATCCTGAATTCTTTGAAACTGTGCCATCGTGACAGGGTCGACTAGATCACAGCAGATTCTAATGCTTTAGTACATCTGGAACTTGACTGCTTCACATTTTTGGGGAAGTAGAGAATAAATGAGGGATGCTATGTGCCAAACTGGAACTGAAGGAAGAGTCTGTTGTGCAATGAGTGAAATTAAAGTTAGCATCCTGGCAGTCGATCATATTAAAACAGCTGCACGGTTGAACAAGCGTCAGCAGATTCTTCAAAGCCAGTACGCATGGCACCAAGTTTTTTCCCAGAAGCCATGAAATAGCCAAAGTAAAACCACTCTCTGTGTCCTTCACAGTAATAACAGAACCTGCTCACTTAAAGCAGCAGTTGAACCACATCGATAGCAAACAGGAGTGGCCCAAGAGTGGAATTCAAGAAAAGTAGCCTAGTGTGCAGAGCAGCTACTGTGTGAGTACATAACAATGCTGCTACTATTGATAGTTTGTGAGGGGGCAAGCAGCAAGCTATAAAGCAGAAACTGGATAAAGCTCCTTTGTATATGCTTATGTGGCCCTCCCTGCTGCAACTTTCTGCTTTACAACCACGTTATACTTTTAAAAAAGCATGACATTTTTATACCATACGCCAGCTGTCATGACTAATTTCCTTGATTAGCAAGTCGTTTAACAGAATGACTGATAAAAAAGAGACAAATTGAGTAAATAAATATAAAATACTTCATTCTTCCTTTAAGTCATTTTAAGAAAGCAAATATATAGACACAAATGATTGACTCACACACAATCTAAGGATACAGAAAAGTTAAGTATAGTATGAATATAAGAAAGAATGAATCAACACACCCTTTTCCGACAGTAGAAAAAAGCACAGGTGTTTCTTATAACATTAATAATGGTTTCCTCTCAAGTGTCCCGTGAAAGCCAAGCGTGCACAATGCCAGGAAACCCTGGAACTGAAGCAGCTCAACGAAATTCAGCCGTCATTTTTTCATCATGTCATGTCAAAATGTCCTCTGTAAAAGAGACCTATTTAAATGATGTTTGAAAGCAGGTTATGAAAGGTTCCAGTACACAGAAAAGACGAGCGGCTGATGGGGAAGTGACTCATGCTCTCCTTCTTTCTACTGTGCACATTGGCAGTCAGTAGCACGAGTGGTATGCTGGTTAGTCAGCTTCCAGGATGGATCTGCTATTATCCCATCGAATTAATTACTCTTTTATTACATTTTACTGATGCCCTGTTCCATAATAGTTGTGCAGCCACCAGCAGACAGGCGGGACACCTGCTACAGGTAGCCTAACAGGTTTACAGACGGGTAAAGAAGCAGGAACAAGGGAGCTCTGATGCCTTTGCATACAGAAGAGCTGATTTGCTAATGAGGAGCAGCTGTACAGGACAGTGTCGGGTCACGCAGGCCGCCATCACAGTGACAGCTCATGACTTGTATCTACCCATTTAACCATGCTATACGTTCACATAAAACAGAACAAATAAATACAGCAAATATGCACTGTGTGACTTTGTGTGTAATAGCTCGTAGTCCTTTGAGTTTTTGGTTTCTGTGTTTAACTTTAGGTTAATCAATGATTACGCTAACTGGCCTATTATTAATCATTACAGCCATAAAAGTAGAGTAAAATAACTTTATTATATTTGACCTCTTTGGTTGAGGTTGACCTTGCTGTGCCAGCCTGACTCTTACGCCTCCTCAGCCTCAATTTCCCAGAAGGCTATTCGGCACACGTCACAGTGTTGTTGCGGAAGTGCCGGGAAACGCTGTGTGTGTGATTTTTGACAGCTTGCATTCATCCTTCAGAGCAGATATCCAGCAACGGTTAAACGTTTGTTGCGTCGTCGTTTGCGTGATTAAAAAGTAAGTTATGGCGGCTCTGAAATACGCAGGTATGGACGATACAGACAGCGAGGACGAGTTACCTCCCGGGTGGGAAGAGAGATCCACGAAAGATGGCTGGGTCTACTATGCAAAGTAAGTGGGATAGATGTAGTAACGCTAACTGTCAGCATTCAGGAGTTTAGCCGAAGCCTCCCCTCACAACCAAAGGATAATGTCGGCTAACACGGCTTGCTAGCTGCACCGGTTTATTTAAGCTAGCGCGTGTTAGAAAATGCACAGAGCTCACCTAACGGTTGGTTTTGGTGCAAAAAAATGTGAAACGTTTTGTTATGACTGGCAGCGAGACTCGTATTGAAGTAATAGTTGTTATCAGTAGTTGTCGTGCTGTAGCTCAGAGGTTGTGATGATGGGACAATGCGGTAGGTGGCTTGTGGAGGCGCAGGAAGAAGACACAACCTGTGGTGAGACACAACAGTGCCAAGATATTTGATTAAGCATTTCATTTCATTCAGTAGGTCAGTGTCTGTCATTGATATGATGTAGCCTAGTGTGTAGAGTAGCTACTCTGTTAGTAAGTAACACTGCTGCCACTATTGATAGTTTGTGAGGGGGTCAGTGTGTCTGTCATTGATATATAAGACATGTTTGAAGCTGGTTTATGGTGATATGTTGTGGTTTCTTTCTTGTGATAAATGCTTCTTATTGTAAGTCGCTTTGGGCAAAAGCTTCTGCTAAATCCCCTAAATGTATATTATGTAAATGTAAATGTTTAACGTTGGTTATTTTGTGAACCCCTCTCTATATGTTTTCTTTTGTTAATATGTGTCACGTCTCCCTTTATTTTCTCTCACCAGCTGTGGTTATGATTGTGTGCGCCCTTTTCTGTAACACCATTCATGGGGTTGTCTTTCATTCAATGCTATACATTGTGCCGTTGTGTCTTTTCATGTGCAACATCACGGCGGACATCAAGTCTACTCTGATCAATATGTGCTGTTCTCAATACAGTATATATACGTAGATGAATGAATGAATGAATGAATGAGGTAAAGTAAGGAACAAAGCCGGGCTCATTTTTTCAATCTTCTTTTGTGTCTGTGCGCCAACAGCCATGATGAGATGAAGACACAGTGGGAACATCCCAAGACGGGAAAGAAGAAACGTTGTGCTGGAGGTTTGCTATATTCAAGTGTTTTTCCAGTGTCTTACATGTATTTCTATGTGCGTGGGGCTCACTCAAAGTAGTTTACTGCAGTTTCTAATGCTGTTTTAACCTTAGCTTAACCTTCAGTTTGACATTTCCCTTGTTGAATGCCTTGCTTCTTGTTTTGTGAGTTGCTTTGTTTGTGAAAGTACTGAATAAGTATTGTAGCTTACGGCAAAGCTATCCATTTTGTCCCTTTGCATTCAGGCTGTTGAAGAAAAATTGTGTCTGTTTTTCACAACAGATTTACCGTATGGTTGGGAACAAGAAACTGATGAAAAAGGGCAGATCATTTATGTTGAGTAAGTAGATCGATGATTGAACCGGATGAAACAAATGAGCCTCTATTTAGCCTCACAGGCAAAGCTAGACGATGCATATTTGGGATATGATCTCCTCTATAACATCCTATTTTCCTCTGTCACTTTCAGCCACATTAACAAGCGGACCACATACTTTGACCCGCGACAGGCATTCACAGTTGAGGATGTGATTATCAAGCCAAAGCGCTATGACGGAAACACTGCTGCTCTCGAGATCCTGCAGGGCCGTGACTTCTCTGACAAGGTTATCGTCATAACTGGAGGCAACTCAGGCATTGGTGAGTTTCATAAAATCCTAAACTCTTATGCCAATTTAATAACATCATGTTAGAAATCATCAACATGCGGTTAAGTGTGTTTCCATGATGGTGCCACTAGATGGTGTTGTGGTATCACGCTGTAATAGAAGGGTGACAAGAGTGTCTCTCCATCTCTCCACAGCCAGGCATTCATCAACATTAGCCTCCAAAATGATACACTTAGACTCGACAAATCACTCCTTAATACCGAACATGATTGTATTGAAGTTCATTAGCTGGGCTGAATTGGATGTCATTGTTAACTGTAATGAATGGTGTCCATTTGTAGCCAGCAAATGCATGGCTCACTATATAATGGTCTGAAAACAAATGTATTTCCTCTTTCCTTTAGTTTAAATTAGCACAAGTAGTGGCCATTTGTTCAGACTTGCTGCTTTGTTCGGGATAGATAATGACAGGGAGGGAAATCAAATAAACATAAAATCTTTAATTGTCTTTATATTCAAATCCTTTGTCCCAAGGAAAGTCACAGCAGTGTAATTGCTGTGTGTGTGTATTACGAGATGCTGCACAGCAGCACTGTAGTACATAGATTTACAGCAGTCTGGGGACCATCGCTGAACAAAGATGCTTGTGAACTTAAATGCCTTCCTGACCTTGATGTTCTTCCATCTATCTGTCTCTTTATAATCATATTCTTAGATGCATCATACCGAATTTATACAAATCTTTTGTATGATTTCAAATTGTTGCACCATAAACAGAAAAATTATATTAACATACAGTTTACAAACACAAATCTACAGTACATTCCTTGTTTCTGGAAAACTTCTCAACTGAACCGAACTTGTTTCTTTTACAGTGTAGAAATGACACAACTAATTCACAATCACAAGCACAATCATGTAACATGAAAGAAGATGAACGTTCAGTCATTGTTTAGACCCAGGATACATAAAAGGCACTAACAAAAGCAAAAAAAGCTGCATTTAAACTTGAAATAATTCCGTTATTATTCCGTTACTACAGGCTTTCCTTCTCACGTGTATCTCTCAAGTTGTATAGAAGAGAATTTTAGAATTTTTCAGCAGAAAAATGACCAAAACATGCATGAAATCTAAGTAAGGCATTTGTAATTTGGGTTTATTATTATTCTTTTTAATAGATGCATAGTTTTATCAAGTAGTGTTGACTGAAACGGATTCTCTGCCAGCCCCTATAACTCCATCATTATCTTAAAGAGCTTTTGAGAAGAAATAAGGTGAAAGCCAACTGTCAACATCGCGACACTCACAGAAAAAAACCTGAAAATAAAAACACAAATGTTCTTCTTTAGATTAAAATTGGTGAGCAATACATATATAGGGAATGGGGGAAATAGTTTTCCCCACTAGAGGGCACAGGAGGTCCACAATGTTGTTTGTGTTGAGGTTTAAAACGTTGTCATATTAACTGCCTCACATGTGCCTGTTTTCCTTAGTTGAAAAAAAAAACAACTATATAATGAAAAAGATAATCCACATTTAAAATTTGCTGCGATGCATTCAGCAAGTGAAAATTTGTTCATCTGAAAAAAAAAGCAGCTTTTCTCAAAAGAATGCATGAAAAAGCTCCAACGCACAAACATTTCTATAGTGCGTGGATGCTTAATAATCTCATATTAACATAACCTTTGTTTTGCTTTACCACATATTAAATATGCAGCAGCCATAATTGACTATATTCTAATAGTAATTGCTACTACTCGTGGGCTCCTTTGACATTCCACTAGTGAAATGTGGTTATGCCAATTGGTTGGACCCACTTAGCATTTTAATGGCATCAATAGTGTTTTAATCCAAGTGTCAAGGCTATTTCCATTTTCTTCAGCGCTTACTTCCTACACAGGAGTTGTGACATTTTTATTAGCAATGGTGGGATATTATTTAATTAGCGCATTTACATTTCAGCTCTTTGATTTAGTTTTAAATGCACACGAACATGAGAAGCACCTATACGAGTTTATTTATGCGTGAAATGTCATAGTGTCTGCCTGTGTGGCCATGCAGACTTGAAGCTCCATTGCAATAATGCTTGGAGGCGAGACAGTAATGTGGTCTGTCTTGCCGATGTGATCGCTGCGCTCGGTTCACATTAGTCTTCCTCTCGCTGCTTTCTTTTTGTAAATTAAAAACCAGTACCGACCTGAGTGGTGTTTTTAATTGTGATAATGGAAATGAATGATCGCAGTTTGTTTTCCCTCTATTTCCTCTTCTCTCCTTCCCTCTCTCCTCCTCTCTCTCTTTAAAGGTTTTTTTTTTTTACTCTTATAGACCTGTGGTTGTACACCTGTACCTCTGCATTGATTCCTAAGCGGCTTTGACCTGGGCCTGAGCCTCCTATCCATCCCCATTACATACTCCTGCTCTGGCTCTAATTCCCCTCCCATCAACTAACTCGCAGGTTATTTACTGGCCAGGGGTCCATGGAACGGTTGTCCTTAAAGGGCCATTGTCGTGGTATGTCTGGCCCCCACTGGGTTCAGAGAAAAATAGTTTATTTCTTTATATAAAATGAGTGTACGGCATTTTGTTTTTAAAAATAACCAATTTTTTAAAGTCTAAGCACTTTCCTAAAATACTTTTTTCTCTGCAAGACTATATTTGTATCGTGCTCTCGTAGCAAATGCAGTCATCTTTGCCCTGCGACATCTCTTTTCAGGACCTGTGTGTAGCGACATGCATGTGTCCCCCTACCTGGGGAGAAGCGTCAGTCTCCCTTATAGCAGGTGCCATGTTGTCAGCAGAATGTATGTTGAGTAGCGGTCAGAAATAACAGATTGACCCTCTGACTCACTCAAATAAAGGCAGGCAGGCAGGCAGGCTCAGCTATCAGGTAGGCTCAGCTATCTTTCCTGTGCTATTTTAATCCCGGAACAGTAGCAAACCCGTGTTTAGGGGAGATTTCAATTCTAACGATAGCTGTTTTTTCTATTTTCGAGATACAGAAAAAATGACAGTAACAATTGAATCGCCAACTTCTTAAAATGTGTGTCTTCACACAACTTACATTACTCTACACAGTTTTTTGTTTTTTTTACTTGATTAGAATTTTATTCAAACTTTTCTGGCCATTCTGCACTGTCTTGTTGTAGAGCGGTACCCCCAGGTGCAAAGCTCTATTCAGTCTAAATGCATCATGCACTAAATTCCACATGGTGTTCTTGTTTAGGTGCAGGGTCAATGCTGGAATAAGAAGCAGTGAAAGACCCAGGCAGCCCAGACGGGGAATAGCTAGGATTTGGAAAAGGAGCGCTTCATAATGTCTCGGTATCTGTATGCATCGTCTCCGCAGTGTTTTAGGACTTTGAATGTTATTCTTATTCATGAAAGACTAACATTGTTCTATGTTTGTGTTGATCCCGGTGTTGTGTTGGGAGGATTAAGTGTCAGGCCGGTGCTCTCCTCTCTCTGGATGGAGAGATCCCTAAGCATATTCAGTGAGTCGCAGAGCTGGGGGAGCCTCTGTGTGCAGATTAAACCCATAGCCTAGCTTTGTGGCTGATCATTAGATTGAGGCAGATTTGTTAAGCATAACTGCCATTAAATTGGCTGCAAAGCTCTGGTATTTACTGCACTGCTGTTTATGAATAAGGACCCCCTTAAAGACCCGCGCAGCGATGCGTTAAACCCGAGCCTCGGTAAGGAGGGAAATGCATTATTCATAGTGGGAGGAATTAGATGGATAAAAAGATGTTCCTGGTGAGGGTGGCATGCGGTGCCTGTGTCTCAGTGTGTGTGTGTGTCTCTGAGCAGCTCTGAGTGGCTGTGTGTGGTTTAGATGACATCCAGAGTGCATCTGTGTTTATATTCAGGAGTCTGATAGTATTTTGTGTGTGTGTGTGTGTGTGTGTGTGTGTGTGTCCGCTGGGGGGGGCGGCCGGCCTGCGTCCTGCTCCGTCTCCTCCTCCGTGTCAGCTCGTGAACCGAGCCGGCGAGGAAATCGAAGGAGAGCTTTATTTTCTTTCAACGGGCATTTCATGTCCTCTCTGATGAATGTGTTTATTGGCTACATAATGAGAACCAGTTATGGTTGGTTAGTCAAATTATTTAACTTTATTAACCTTGGATGAAATTTGCTATGCAGACTCAAAGTGGTGTAACATGCAAAGAGTATTATGCTGGAGGCCAGAAGGGTTCAATAATGATTACAGCTCTAATATAATAGAAGTGAAGTGGTTAGAGAGAGAGGATGGAATACATATATGTGCTTAAAGGCTGTAGGTAAAATAAAATGAAAGGGTACTGGGTTATTGTGTGTAGTCAAGTAGTTTATAGGCCTATCGAGTTTACAGTCTGCACATGATGAGGGGATGAAAGTTACACGATGGGGGGAGATTTTGATGACAGTGATGAAAATAGCCCCAATGCTCAGGAGATATGTGTGTCCGGGGTCTGTGTTTATCCTGGTGCATGTGTGTGTTTATCAAGTTTCCCGGCCGCTGCGTGTGTGTGTGTGTGTGTGTGTGTGTGAGGTGGTCAGGTGAGGCCGACTGCAGGAGGAGCAGGGGTGACCAGTGCGACGTGAGGCCATGATGAGAGATTGTGTAGGGAGTTGGAGGTTGACACAGAGGGTCAGAGGAAGAGAAGGGGGGGTTGGGGTACTAGATAGGGCTGCATGGATGGTGAGACAGCGGTGGGGGTGTTGGAAGGAGGCAGAAGGGGACAGGGAGGGGTAATAGAACCACTCCAGTGCTCTCGCCTGGAACAGCTCAACCTTGGGCTGTAATTACTAACCATACATCCCACTTTTGGGGTGACATCTCCCTCCTCTTGGACTAATGGAGGGGAATTAGAGGGGGATCTTAAAAGTCAGAAAGAGTAGGGGGGGTTGTGTCGTTTTCTACTTCTTGGGACAAGAAATGTGCAGCAGCAGCAGCGGGAACAGGTGCACCCATCACTGAGACAGGCAGGAGTCAGGCCGTGTCACTCAGGTGTGAAGTTGGCCGAGATATTTTGCATTTATAAAACGCAGGGCTGCAATTAATGATTATTTTCATTATCAATTACTCTTCAGGTTGTTTTCACGATTAATCGTTTCATCTATAAAATTTCAAACCACTTTGAAAACTGCTCGTCCGAAACCCAACAGTCCGAAACCCTTTATTTACTATCATACATGTCATGGAAAAGAAGGAAAAAGAAGCCGTGAGCAGCAAAATGTTAAAAAAACGGCTGAAAGATGAATTGTCACCCAAAGAGTTTAGAGGGCCCAAATGCAAGAGTCGATAGTCAACAAAGACCGAACTGATGACTTGACTTCAATACGAACTAAACTGAGGAAGGGACGAGGTGCAGGTGAAGAAAGTTGGAGAAGCACAGGTGAGGGGAGTGATGTAATCAGGGCAGGGCTGGCGGAGCTGATGGAGGGCAGGTGTGGAAGGAGAAGCAGGCTGGGAAGGAGCACAGGAACACAAGAGGGGAAAAAAAGACACCACAGATCACATAAAACACAAATGAAAGGAGATAGATCTGACAGGAGCAGGACAACATGAAAAAGTCTACGTATCACATGCTGTTTTTAAAAAAAAAAAAAAAAAAAATCTATAGTGTAAGATCCTGTTATTGTTTTGTATACATCACTTCCTGGTTTTTATTCAGATTTTTAGAGACACGTCAGCATTGACCGTTTGATGCATGAGGCAGAGTGCCAAACTTGAAATGTGTTGCACTGCAGAGTATAGCTGCCGATCCAGGCATTTATTGTGCACATAGTGATCGTAAATCCTTACCTGCATGTGACAGCTCCACTCCTTTTCCTTGCAATGTCAGTTTACGTGCCACAGACGCTACTTTTTTCTGTTCTGTTGTGGGAATGTTAGAGAGGGCTGTTTGACTCATACATTTCACAGTTAAAATTACAGTTAATATGGTAGTGTATGGTAGCAGTTGGAATGGGATGAGATATGATTTTGGGTTCAAAGTGTGTAATTTAGAGAGACATTGCAGTGGCATCATTGGACCAGATTGAAGGGCGACTACAGCTTGCTCACGATCCGCATCACAGTCAATGAATCTACAAATTTATAAACGCCAAAATATCAAATCTTGATGCATAAATCAGGTAAACCAGACAAATTAAACTTGTCAGATGCGCACAGACATAAACGGTGTAATTAAAAGTCCCATATTTATCATATTTATTCATTGCTACAGAAATATAACACACAACATATTTTTATGTTATTCGCTACCATTAAAAACGGCTTATAATTCACTGGGGCGGGCTGATGTGGAGTCTGTCCATGATCTGTGTTGCTCTCGTGTTCGTTCGAGCACAAAACTCAGCTCTGTTGAGAAGGCGGGGGATTGTGGGAACTCGACATGTTTACCCACAGGTCTTGTAATGATCTGAATTGACTTCTGTTTGCCCAATTGTACTGCGGAGCTTATTTTAGTTAAATGCCTCTTTGGATGCAGATCAAGAGAAGGAGCAGGCAGCTCCGTTTGCCAAATAAACACGTTTACTGACGAGGCTGGTAATGATCTCATTACATTGAGCCAATACACCTGTGTACGAGGGGGATCCAGAGAGGGGCGGCGGGCCAGGGAGGACAAACAAAGCGTGAAATCACTAAATCACACTCATTATTGGGGGATATCAGGAGGGCCGGGATCCTAATGTACCATGAAGAGCATTCACTGCTTAATGGACATTTTACACAATTTTTTATGCATTTTATACATTACAGTAAAACAAATTCTCAACAATAGCTGAGCCATGTACTGTATTTTCGCTATGTTGTAACTCTTTAGATTGAACAAACACACAATCTGCTTTAACCTGGCTGAATTGTGTCATCTTCATCTCCCAGCTTTTTAAAAAAATTGCTCTGATCATGCACGGACTCGTGTGTCTGTTTTCACCAGGATTAGTCAAAAGATCATTACATCCCGGCGTAATCATCGCGCCTTGTGTGCGTTGTAAAACAGCTTATGGCGTCTGTCGATCCACCAGAGCAAAAGAAAAAAGAAAAAACCCTCTCTGACCTCTTGTCATGTTCCACCATCCACGTACACCGTCGAAACAGGCTCTCTTTGTTGTACACCTGACCAGGAACTCATTTCAGTGCGGCCCTCTCTACCGGCAACATGGGTGAGAGGGCGGGGAGTCTCTGTTACAGCAACGCCACTCTCGTTATTTCACAATTAATGTCAAGCCCTTGTTATTTGTCATTGGAAATACATGGCTCGGGTGCCGCTGCTGTTGTCGCTGCCATATTCTAATTTGTTCTCCATTATGGAAAACACTGGCGTCGATTAATTTCACTTTCATGGTTTGTACACACAACAAGTGAGTGTGAGGTGTTGTTGTTTACCAGCAGTCAGTACTCTTGTCCAATTTATAAAGGCCGGAAAAAAAAAAAAGGCTTTGAAAGGTGGCATGTTTGGAATCGTTTTTTTTTTTTTAAATGTGTGAATTTGGGTTGATCTGTTTCTGTGCATGGATTATTTGTGATATTAATTTTGAATAACTGTAGTACAAGACACATGTTGTACAACATTTAGAGGCTTTTATGACATGTGTTTCCTGAAGCCTGCTGATCCACCTGTGAATTCAAAACGCACATTTCCTCTGGGAGTCACACTGCTCCCTTTTTGTCCTTTTTACGTCATATTGTTTTTATTTTCATTTCCATTTCCTGTGTGCGAAAATGATCTCCGCTCACGGCGCCACAGTCCCCTCCATTACACCTAATAAGGTGTCATATAATTTAATTCCATGCTTCACTTGTCAGAGAGGGCTTTCCAATCCGACTCCAATTTTGAGTTTTAATAGATATTAGTCCTGAACACTCTCCTCACAATTAGGCCTCCCAGTTTTGCTCTTAATGAAAATCAGATTAAGACATATAATCTAATTACAGTTCATATTAATCCACCCTCTGATACACTCTGCCTCTCAGACCCTCTTTGCCTCAATCAGTTATTGAGCCCGTCAGTTTGTCAACCAGGACACTCGCGCTGTGTGTAAGAAAAAAAAAAAAAAGGTTTGTGTCTGCCTGTGGTTTGTATTTATTGCAGAACTGGGACCAAAAGATGTGACGCCGCTGTGCGCTGTTGAACTTTTCCCTGACACTTTGAAGGCTAGTAAATGTCAAAGGAAATAAAAATACGGTGAAGAGAAAAAAAAAAGGGAATCTCATAAATTAATTCAACCTATGGGTTGAAATGACCCATTTAGACTTGTAATTTAGAAATGAACTTCTCTCCCTTCTATCTTCGCTTTTTGTCAGTTTTATCGTGACTACATGATTTGGATGGAGCCATGAAGTAGTCTCACACTGATAAATTCTGCGTGTATCTGCGGACCCTCGTTTCATGGGAGGAATGTCCTTATCAGAGGCCGTTTGATGTGCTGAATATCACACCGAGGTTTGAATGTCATGTCTGCCCCGATTGTTCATTTGAGTCCTTTCATTATGAGCCATGTTGTCGTGATTACTGCCGTCACCGTGTAATTACCAACGTAATTGACAGGCAGCCTCCCTCCCTCTGACCCAGTATGAGCGGGGACACCTTCTCGAGAGCCGGCGGTCAGATCCAAAACTTTATCTAAGACGGGAGGCAGAAGTCTTGAACCACAATAATTCAATCAGTTTCATCACTTCAGAGAGAAATGATTAACTTCCTCCACTAGACCACTGGGTTTCTCAATGAAAGAAATTATATGGAAAATTGATAGGGATTTTAACTTGCACCCCCACCAACCCCCACCACTCCATTAGATTCAACCCCTGAGAATCAAAGTTATCTTCAGAATAAAACTAATCTTTGAAGCATTGCTCGCTCTCATTCTTTTTTCTTTCTCTTCGTGTCTTTGTCTGTCTGTCTGCCTGCCTGTCTGTCTCTCCGATCATGTCTCAGGCTTTGAGACAGCCAGGTCTTTTGCTCTGCATGGTGCCCACGTGATCCTGGCGTGTCGAAATCTGTCCCGGGCTGGCAAGGCAGTCATCTCCATACAGGAGGAGTGGGTAAGTCGAGGTCGAACCTTTTAAGAATCCATAAAGTTCACTTGAAATGTAGGGATAACAAGCCTGGTAATGTCAGCAATTTCCTTGAAGTAATGTTTCCACAATACCAGAATTGTAAACTTTGATACAATAGTAATGTTAAAGGAGACCTATTATGCTTTTTCCTCATTGCGCTATATGTGTTCTGGGCATGTAAAAGATCTTGAAAGTTAAAAAGCCCAACGTTC
Organism: Spondyliosoma cantharus; assembly: GCA_900302685.1. NCBI lineage: Eukaryota > Metazoa > Chordata > Actinopteri > Spariformes > Sparidae > Spondyliosoma > Spondyliosoma cantharus. The sequence continues at coordinate 41,421 of OMLP01015251.1, read as the reverse complement.
ACACCAAGAGATGCTCCTGTCTCCCACGGAAAACACTGTGACTCCCACTCCTGGAAACGCCTCGTCAGTAGTCCCGACCGGTCCTGTAGTCCTGTAGTTACGTGACTTTATGACATCACGCCACCTCACCATGCTACACATTTGCATAATTTATGCCTATATTCACAGTAGAAGTGAAGCTAACTGGAAACTTAAATCTGTCAGAGCTGACCAGAGACATAGCGATCAATGCTGGCTCAGGCGTGTGAGAGCTGACCACTCACACACGCCTGCACCGCTTCAGCGCTGGACACTATGAGAAAGCTGATGTGTTTTTTTTTTGAGAAGTAAAGCATGTAAACCTAGGTGCTTGGGGCTGTATACATAAAAATTCCCTGTAGATGTGTGTCACAATTTATATGAAATAATTTCTATATATCTATATATTTATGTAATCCACATATTCAGTCCTACGTAGATAAAGAAGAACCTTTTCCAACATGAAAAATAGTAGAGAGGCACGATGTTATGTCGGCCTGATACAGGGAATTTATGTAATTGTTTTTTTTTTTATCTGCCATGATGAAATTATAGTGGAGGAGGGGAAAAGTCTGAGTTTTACCACAACAAATCTTCTCTATGAAATATTTAATTATCCATATTTGCTAAAAAACATCTCTCTTTCATACCCTCAGGTGCGCCATTAACTGCTTTTTTAAGATACAAAGATGATCTGTCATGAGAAGCAGGTTATTATCGTTTATGAGTATTGGCTGAAAAAAATCCATATTGTGAGTTCTTGAAAAAAGTTTAAGTATTGATGTTTAGGGTTCTCAGAAACTGCCTGCACGCTTCCTAGGAAACGTAAAGAAACTTCTGTATTAGAGTCTCTGCGTAAAGCGAGAGAGAGAGAGTGAGAGAGAGAGAGAGAGAGAGAGTTAAAGGAAGGAAGGAGAGAGAGAGAAAAGTGAGAGAGGGCATCTGATAATTACCTGAGATTATTGCTCTAATATCGCCGCGCTTGTGACGCGTCCCCAGATTTACGAGTGTGGGAAAATAAACAAGTGAAATGTGGGTGCTGGAGCAGAAAGAATAAGCCATTAGCACTGGGTTGATTACAGAGAGCAGGACTTGAAGAAGAAGGAGAGCGAGTGCTCGGCGCAGATATGAAGGGAGAGGGAGGAAAAAAGGGGGAGCGAGAGAGAGAGAGAGGGGGAGACAAACGCCTTTGAGCGAGAGTAGATCTGCAGTGTTTAAACTCACCCTCAGTCTCTAATTGAAGTATGCCCCTGGGGCTGTCAGTGCCGCTCCACGGTGTGAAATCCAGTGTACAGATCTGTTAATGCAGCTGCTTTGTCTAAATGAGTGAGGAAAAGCTCTGATCCAAGCAGCAGATTTCGCAGTCGTGATTGATTTTCAAACTTCACCCCTGCCACAGAATCATCCACGATGTTGTTAAAGGCATACCATGCAGGATTTGTTGTTTTTTTTTTTTACGTGTAAACACGCCAACTGAAGTTTATTTTCGAGTCTCATTCCCAAGTCAAATAACAAAAGCGTTGATATTTGACGACCTTATGAATGAGACTGAACAATCGGCTACCTTTCTCCAGCATCGGTGACGTCCAGCGTCTGTGCAGATACAGACGCCACCACACAGTTCTAGTCGATCATAGGCGATGATTGAGATGAAGGATTATGTTTGTATCAGTCTATGCATTGATTTTTAGGAAAATCCTGCAAAGTGTACCTTTTGAATGTTTGCGAATAAACACGATTATACAGATTGCTGACCTCTGCTGTGTAAATGATAATCTTCTTCTGTTCGTGGCATGTGGCAGATTGTCAGCAAATTAAACGATAGTGTCCGGTACAGTTCAGGCGACGCACAAAATAGTGAATTAGCATTCCTTAAGCTCACTCCGTATTTCCTTCTCAAGGAATCCCCCTGTTATAGGCTAATGAATAAAAGTCACAATATCAGAATAAATCTTTGCCGCAAATTCTCCCCTCTGGCGACATTATTAATAGATTCAGGAGAAGAATAGAGAGGAGGATTAATCTTTAAGATGATGGATGGACTCCGCTCGCCTTCCCATGCTCCTGCGTTAAGGTCATTTTGATAAGAGGGTATATTTTGGGGTCCTCTGTACAAAAGGTCATCATATCTACTTCCCGGTCCCTCTCAGAGTTCCGCTCTGGCTGCCAGGAGTGGAACTGCTGTCCCGATTGCGCGGGACCCCTGACCTCTAACTACCTGCTTACTATTACTCTGAACTCTGTCTTTCTCTAACTCTCGCTTGTGCGTCTCTGGCTGTGTGGGCTGCCCGGAGGTGAGAGTGATGGCTCATCCGCAGCAGCGCCGGGCGGTGCCGTACAGCGTAGCGGCGTGTACTGACAGTGGGTATAATAGCGGGGGTCACTGGTGGATAATGGGCAGGTCAGAACAGCCGCTCGCTGTTAGGAAGAGCGGGGTCAGAGGGCTTATCCTTCTCAGCCAATCACACTGAACACACACACACACACACTTAAAGAACAATACAGTTTACAGGAGAAAGAAATCTGTCCCGTACTTCTACTTCATCCTCAACTAAGTGAAAGTAAAAACATTAATGCTTTAATGTGAGGCGCCTTCGAGATTGTATTGCCTGTTTGTGTTTTTGCTGACCCTCGATCATGAAATTAGTTTCTCGCTGTGTTTATGCTAGACATTGTTTTCATGATGGGACTTTAGCTGCATCCACACCGCAGGCCTAATCCGAGCAGAATGTGTTTTTTTTTTCTCCGCCTCTATGCGAGCTGTGAGGTGAAACCCCTCCAGCAGGCTCATTAGGGGAGTTTAGAGTGGCGGAGAGGGGATAAACATTTACCTTATGATTGTGTTTTACAATAAGCCCGATGCTGGTTGCCTTTATAGGGTTCAAAGGGGGCTGTTTTTACAGGCGGTGATGAAGCCACAGTAAAAACCAGGAGGGGATTAAGCAGCAGATGGGTGCTGGGAGAAATGGGCAGACTGCTAGAGAAAGATGCTGAGAGTGAGGCATGGTAACAGATTTGCACCAAAAAGAAAGAAGGCAGGTAGGTTTGATTCATGTTTCGCTTACTGATCTTTATTTTGTATTCTACTATTGTCATATTAGTGACTTTCCTAATGACTAATTTCCCTGTAAGTAAGTAAGTAAACATTCAGAAAAGAGTCAAAATTGAATTAAATCTTTAGGGTTAAACATTGTCTGAAATAATATTGCATACATTATAACGATGGAGCCATTTGAAACTGTTAATCACACACTTCAACTAGAAAGGCACTCGGTAGAGCGCAGACCTCCGGCGTGGCCACTAGTCCCCCTTTTGCCCCTTAATTCAATATCAAATAAAACACATTTAAATCATCTAGATCTAGATTTGTGTTCTGATCTGCATCAAATTGCAGTCACTCATAGATACCGACCGTCAAAGTAAGATTTTTTTCCATCGTGATGCATGCATTATCCCTTTAGAAACATGTGGAAAAACTGCATCTCGCAATGTTCAAGAAAGGGAGGAAAAGTTCCTGCATCCATCCCTGTAATCACCAACAGCTAATGGGATCTATTTTGGACCAAAAGCAATTTCCCCACCAATCCTTTCAGTAGTTTTTATGTAATCCTGCTGACAAACCAACCAAAAAACAAACTGAGAGGGGTGAAAACATAACCCTGTTGCCGGATGTAACAACTAAATCATATTGTTAACACCTCTGAAATGTGTGCACCTTTGCACCGCTCATTATGGGCAATGCACATTATCCTACAAACATTTTGACGAGAGGACGTGATATTTCTGTTCAAATTATGTCGACATGAAATCTGATTGTAAATTAAAGGGCCTCTGTAGAACGTCTGTGTTGTGTTGGAAGCAGTTTTTTAGTTTGTTAGACGCCATTTCTAAACTAACTTTAGCTACTGTTGCTCTGTTTGTGTGGCGGCACTGAGGCGAGGCCCTTGAAAACATGCGTATACATTTTTTTTTAACTTGGACTGGAACTCCTTCACATAGAAATTAGAATTTAGCAACTACACCAAATCGTCCACAGGCCTGTCTGGGAGAAACGTCTCAATTTGCTAACATATCGCGGATAAGAAAAGTTAATAAATTGAGCCCCTTTAATAAAATCATATCAATAAGTTTAACTGACTAGTATGACTATTGACTAATTGCACACATCCCTATGCCATACAGAGCCCTTCAGTTAATTCTGTTACCTGCAGTGCAAGTCTTTGAGCTCTGCAGCTCTCGGCCTGCGCCTTAACTGTGACTTAACTTAGCTATTTTCCCCACAGCGCCTTTGCCATCCATCTCCCATTCTGCTCACAGTGTATGCAGGTTAAGTTGCTGGTTAACAACCAAAGTGTTGCCTGCGTTTTTTCCTGATTGCCTTTAAAATTCTGCTTATCTTTGACTACAATGTCTCCCTCAGAGAGCTGTAATGGACTCCCCTGAGATGCAGCACACCACTCGGTGGGCCAACCAAGGCCCTTGGCCCTTGAGTAGAATACAGTGCATACACACACCGACACACACAGTCACACACACACGGCCATACATGATCTTATTTTGTAATTTCTTTCCCTTTTTTTTTAATCCAAAATGCTTATTTCCCCCACTGCCCCTTTCTACAACACATGCTAATGAGATGCTTTGTAAGGGCGTTAATTAGCGAGCTAGTCACTGATTGCTGTGCTTGTTTTTGTTGTGTGTGTGTGTGGCGGAGGGGGGGGTATTAATATGGCTGTGTGCCGCTGAGGAGAGTTCTGTCAGGGTCTGCTCTGGAACCAATTAGGCTAAAGCTCAGTGTCCACTGAGGCTGCTGGGAAGGGGAAAAAAAAAGCCTGCTGCTTGCAATGTCAAACAGCAACATTAACACGGGCTGGAGAGGCACAGCGAGACAGGCAGACTGAGAGCCGATAAGCAGCGGTCACTCACGCGGGCAGACAGACCGACAGATAGACAGACAGACAGACAGACAGACAGACAGACAATTCCTCTGCTAGATATGAAAACCAGACAGAGAATATGCTCATACCTTGTAGCCACGAACCTCTGCCTTCTCCATTCCTTTCCATTCCAAGCCTTTAGATCTATGGGAATGTATATATAAATAATTTACCCAGGTACTGTAGATACACTGGTTCTCTATGACACAATGTTCCTCTCCAAGCGTCTGCTATTTCAGGTGGAAGAGGTGAAATAGGTCTTTAAAGACAGACGAAAAGAAGACTGTCTCTTCTTGAGGATGCCGGCACATAAATTTGTGCTCCCATGCCTTCCAGAAACTTCACACCGGCTTCTCCATTCTCATAGCCGACGATTTATAATGAGAATGTCATGTTTATGCGTCATGGCCTACATACAGCAGCATGAGACGGCAAAGTTCTGGATGAGTCCCACATTTCGACTTTCTTGCACGACTGTGTTCGTCAGGCCCACGTGCATGCATCCAGACCCCGATCTGTGTCGCCCTCGTCCTACGCTTAACCCGAATCACGCTGGTTTGCGTCGGTAAAAGTGGTGCGCGCGAGTGTGTGTTTGCGGATGCATGTGTGCCTGTGTTCGCCCGTTTGCCCGGTGCATAACCTCCTGTGTCAGTCTGACAGGCCCTGTGCCCCGCTGGCCACCGTGCCATGCCACGCTCCTCCCGCTGAGGCCAACAGGAAGTGACACATGTGAAATGCTGACCTGGTCGGTTGCAGCCCCCTCCAGGGCCTCAGGATGTTGCTCTTTTAGTCACTCTTCCCCTCTGCTCCCTCGCTCCATGGCTTTCTTTTTATTATTTATTTATTTTTTTTACATATTTCAGAAAGGCCTCTAAATATTTCATACCACTTTTTCCCCTCTTCCATTTTCTCCGAAAAATGATTAAGGAAATTGCAGCCCATTTCCCGGGTCAGTGAGCAGGTCTTCTCTGGTGCCAGGAAGCCCAGTAGATCATGGTTCGTCATTTTTAGGCCTAATATCTAGCAGGATTTGAAACTTTAGTTTCTTGTGGGAAACAACTAATACCTGAACAGCAATTTTCTCTCAACAGTTTTAATTAAAACATACATACCTTTTTTTTATGGCGCTTTAGGACGTCTCACATGGAGCACTTTCTTTCATTAAAAAGCATAAGCAGAAGTCACTTTATTTGCGGGGGGGGTGGGGTTTGCTGACACACCGCTGTTAAAGCTCAGATAAATCCTGTGGAGATTGTTGTTGGTGGTGTCGAAGCTTGTACTTAAGCAGCCCTAGAGCCCCTTTCTAGATTGTCCCCAGACTCCACCGACATTATATTTGCGCTTCCCCCTTCTCCCCGCTCTCCCAGTGCTCTCCTACAATCTCAGGTGCATCCACTGAATCATTGAGGGGAGTGGCGGCTCTCCCTTATTTCCTGGATGAGGCGCATCTTGCAAATCGCTCTGTTTCCTCCCGTATTAGTGGCACGCATTTGCCTCCCCAGGGAGTCCTTCTGATATTTACTTATTTGTTTCTTTGTACTCCTACCTGCATCCTGTCTGCAGACTGGGAATAAAAAAAGGGTCCCACGTCCCCCAACTACGGTCTACATCGGCTTGAAGAGAGCAGAAAGGATGGATGGAATGAGGATATGTAAATGTGATGAGGAAACCCCTTTCTCCTCAAATTTCTCCAACTCTGATTCCTCCAACGAGCGACCGCAGAGAGCTCGGCAACTACAGTAGGATTTACTGTAATGTACCACTGAGGCAACTTTACATTGCACAGGTGACGGTTACAATGCAGCTTGAGGGAATACTAAAGGGGGCTTTGTGAGGTATAGACTGTTAGTTTAAACTTGTAAGAGTACGTAAGAGTAATACCTTGAGGTTTTACAGTGGTAAGCATTTTGTGTGTGTGTGTGTGTGTGTGTATCTATGTGATACACTCATACAAGTACAGTACGCGTGCACACGTACGTGCCCGTGCATGCACATTGGCCATTCACATGGTGTGTATTTAAATGCTTGATTATGCATTTTGCATAGCTTTGGGACATGCATCACTCTTCCCAGACTGCTAATAAAGTGACCAGGGAGATGGGGGGAACCTAAATGAATCCTAAAGTGCCTGGCTTGCATTCCTCACTCCCTCACTCAGCCCTCACCGCGCTGCTTAGTTATTCCAGCCCGTCGCGAAAAGCTGTGCGCCGCTCGGCTCTCCTCCTCCTTATGTCTGTCTGCAATAGCCAGGTGCTCTGTCTCCTGAAGAGGTGTGGCCTGCTCCTAATTGCCTGGACCACAGTGAACTATGGGCGAGCGCTCTGTGTGAAGGAGCACCGCGGAGGAATAATTTTGAATAAATCACGTAGTTAGCCGGGTGGTATTTTCTGCCAAATAAGCAGTTCCGCAGTCGTCTCACACGGAGGTGTGAGCGTTAGAATGACGGGTCACTTGCCATAGGTCATGTTGGGGAGGATTTAAATGATTTAAGTGATGTCACTGCCACTGAAGGGGACAGGTTGAGGAAGGATGTGTAAGGCGGCCCATCTTTGTTGTTTGAACCTGACAGACTCTCGTCCCTCAGTCTTTCACTCGCCCCTCTGAAGGAGGGCTCATAGCCCTGGGACGAGGGCTTCTTATGATGAGAGAGGTGAGAGGTGGCTTGGATCTCTTTCACTCTTCCTCTCCCCTCTTTCTCTCTCTGCCAGCCGAGAATGTTTTTATTGAAGTCTGAGAAGTGCTGACCACAGAGAGACAGGTCCAGCACACACCGTAATGTTTTAAATCAGGAGATGCGCCAGTTGTAATAAGCTGCAGCCAAATGGACTCGGGCTCAGTCGATGTCTGCCAAACAAGCAAACATAGTAATGTTGAATGCGGAAAAACCATCTGGCAAGTGGCTATAACATTTATCTGATATTACCCCAAGCTCTTTTAGCATCTTTAGCGCAGTATGAAATGAGCACAGGCTCTCAGATGCTGTGATAAAGTTCATAGGAGATGCAGTAGGCTAATTAGATGTAATTCTGTGTTTGATGTCGCTGTGAGATTTAAATTGTCTGATGCTGTCTCTCGTCATCTTTCATAACCCACCGAGAGTATATTCAGGCATGAGAAGGGAACCTAATGAGCGCGTGTGCGTGTGTGCATCCGGTTGCCCTACATGTCCACGTCTGCTTGTGTTTCACATGTGAGAAAGGGGAAAGTGTGCACGCATGGGCCCTGTTGTCAGTTTGTTTTTGTTGTAAAGGACGGGAGGGATTGTCGGCTAATGAACAGACAAGTGCGTCACAACAAGTCAACGGCTGCCACGTCCGACCGCTCTGACGCTGTAAGTCACGAATTTCAATGTCAGCCGGATCAAGAATAACAGCCGCAGAGCGCTCTGTAGTCGAGTGCTCTCTCTGAAACAAACGTGTGGTATCGGGGTGATGTGGTTGTGAACGTTATAAGAATGGAAGTGTTTAGTGGCAAACACAAAATGAAGATGAAAACGGGTTTTTTTCAAAGCAAAAAAACACATCAGCACACTCCCGCTTTTCACATTTGGGATCACCTGTTATATTGTTTCTCTTCTTTTCTTCAATGATGGCTATTAATATGTCAAAAAAATACTTCTATAAGTCAATCACCAAATGTATGAAGTTACACTGTAAAAAGTTTTGACCCCACATGAAGAATAAATAAATGATTAGAACCTCCATTTAGTTGATGTCCCTTAAGTTTTGTATGAAAGGAGTCAATACTGTCGATACACTGCTTTTCTTTGGGCCTCCTGAATTCAACTCATTCACAGGTTTAAACTGTCAGTCTGAAGTACGTTCATCTGATATTATGATAACCCTAACCTGTTATGCTGTTTATGGTGTTTTATTTTTTCGCGAGCTAGAAACTGCTCTTTAAACTAGTACCTATTTTACATGATCTTAGCACAGTGGGCAAAGTGACACTTTCCACAGTAAGTCAGCTGTGCAGCAGCGTTCTTTTGGCCTCTGGCCCACTTTAAAGTTCAGTTTTGGCCCTCCAAGGAGAAAAGTTTGGGCTCTCCTGGCTTAGACCAACCCTCTCTATTTATTGTCTATTATTAATAACAGCTTTGCTAAAGCAACACTCTTGTAAATTCCAGTTTGTTATTGGTGTAATTGTTCACTTGAAACTGAAACAGGAACCTGTTTCTATTCAAATCTGCACAGATTTTGATGCTAAGATGCACATTTTTTCCTCTTTTCTTTCGTATATTTGCGTTTAACTGTTGCTCAGAGGTAACCTTGTCTCTTTCTTTTCTTTCAGATGTCAATTTGGTTGAACCATTGTATAGTGTTTTGTGCTCCATATACAAAGTTTTTTTTTTCAAACCCTTCATATGAAATATTATCTGTTTGTGAAGAGGACCTTCTAGTCCTCTCAGCGATCTGACTGCACCATATCAAACCTTTAAGGCAGATGATTCAAAACTTTTGAACAGTAGTCTATACTGTTTATGGTTTTATTTGTATTATGTTTACTTGCCCATCAGTATATATGATTTTGGTGAAGGACTTTGCAAATCACTCTTGACTGTGTAACTCTGGCTTTTGCTCATAGGGCTGTGTCTGAGCCTTGTCTTGTGTTTATAGGATATCCTCTGCAGTCAGGTTTCATGGAAATGATATCAGTGAACCGCTCCAGGCATCCAAACAATCCTGCCCCCAGGCACTGCCATCATTATTTTTTCTGGGAAGTTGCATGCATGTATATCTGTGTGTGTTTGTATGTGCTTTGACACAGAGTTAACACTGGTTTACAGCTTAATCAGTCTGTGTAACTGAATGCATATTTATCAGAGAGAAAATTCATGCTCAAAGAATCAGACCTCAGCCCATACATCATTATCAAACACACACACACACACACACACACACACACACACACACACACACACACACACACACACACACATCCATGATCACATTTTCATCAGCGTCTCTGTCTTGTATGGTTGCTATGGCTATGAATGGCCCTGATTTCAACCGTAACCAAACCTCACAGAGGTCCAGGACCAAAAAAACATCATGATAACCAGTGACTGTATATTTCAGAGACAGTCAGCTTTGTTCTTCTTTCCAGTGCAGTGATTTAAAGTTCAAAATAACACGAGGAAATGATGGAAATTACGCTAGAGGGTTGGCTCGCTGCTGGTATGTTTTACTCCAAGTTAGTGCAAAATATCTTTTTCAATGGAAGACCTGCATGAGAAATAATGTTTCGTTCTGTCCCTCAGTGTCAAATCGAAATCAAAAGGCATCATCATTATTTTTCCCTCCATTAAGGGAAGATGTCTACTTTCTGAATTGAACAGGTCATTTTCAACTCATCATTACGTTTGAACGCTCCATTTAGGCGATGACAACAACTTTGTTGAAATATATGATGACGGTTAGGAACCCACGACCACTTAAATAATTTGTTTAAGGTCAGGGTCGGGGTCAAGTGCAATTTCTGAACAGCAACGTGAGTCACAAGAAAGATGTAGATGCTTCAGGCAACACCACACATCAATCCATTTTGATTTTACAGCCTTTTCACGGTGCTTTTTAGTGTTATGAAAAGAATTTATCCAAATCAGCCGTACTACAAATCTATGACACAACTTGCAGCAATGTTGCTCGTAAGAATCATGTATAGTATTTCAGTAAATGTTGTACTCCAGTACATTTGTCTGTTGTTAGTTACTTGTCAGATTGCAATTTTCATACCATTTCTCTCCAGTGATTACTGTGTATCTCCAAATTTCATGTTTTTTAATTTGATGTCATTTTGATAAACTAAACGTTAAAAGTGCTGCTTTGTGTGTTGAGAAAAGTCAACCCGACAATTAAACTTCTGCAAACCCTCATGAGGAGAGTCTGGACCAATCAGATCATCCCAGCTGAGTGGCAAAGGGCAGTGGCAGTCTCCATCTCAAAAGAGAAGAACTCCAAGACCATTAACCAATTCAGGAGTATCGCTCTACTGAACATTGAAGGGAAAGATTTTGTTCCCTGTGACGGCAAGAAAGATGATCACCTACCGATGGCGAACAACTATATTGACACCAGCTGCCAAAAGGCAGGAGTCCCGGGTTTTCCAGCCTGCATGGAACATACCTCAATGATTTGGGAACAGATCCAGACCGCTAAGACCTGTACTGTTTCCATCCAGGCTCTTCCAGGCTCCTGAGGAGACTGGATGAACTGACCACCTGGGCAAGGATGACTGCAACATCAAGAGATGGTGGGCAGGGTCCAGACTGAGCGGGTAGGCTTCGAATGGGACAACCCACCCAACCTATGGTCCAGATCAGACAAGAAGTAAAGCTACAGCAAAGACACTTACCATTTCTCAGAAATAATCGGCTTGTTGATTTTGCCCCTTAATACCAGCCTCTTGACGTAGACAGTGTGTATACAAACATAGATACAGACACAGGCCTCCAAACCAAAACCATATTCAGCAGATACCCAGATAGATCTAGACTGGACTTGTGTTTAACAATCAATATTACATACAGGGCACAGCGATGGGCCTCAGGTACACTCCGTCCTACGCAAACCTGTATATATGTGAGAGAGGCGCTAGAGAAATGCCTGCTGAAACCCACAATCTCTTTTAGATTTCTGGATGATATCATCAGAGGTTGGGAATATGGTGAAAATAAATTAATCAAATTTGTTGATGTATTAAAAAAAACACCACCAATGCCATTTCCATTCTCTTTCACCGACCTTAGATGCAGAGATTACATGCAGCTCTACCCAGTGGAGGTGGGTGCTAGAGGTTTTGTGGGAGCCTCAACAACACAGCTACTCCAGGACCTGGGGCTACAGGGACCCAGGCTGCACAAGGCCACATCCAAAGAGGAGTAGAAGTCAAGCTTCTGGTTATGGTTGAAAAGGCGGAAAAAAAAACCTGTTCACTGTCCCACCACCAGGAGATGTTCTGGGATAAAGAGCGCGACATCTATGAGAGGTGGTCCCCAGCTGATGACTTCGCAGCGAGCAATGTGGGCACCGGTGGAGGTGTAGCAAACCTCGATCTACGCAGGAAGAACTACCTACCTGTATTTAAACACCCAGTCTTTTCATATCAGTTCCGGGTCTCTGGGTTTCTGAAGGCTTGGATTATGCTGTATGGAGCATAAATCACCATCATTTATAATAGTAAAGCACAAGATACTGTATATGTAGAGTTGTGTGCCATATACGAGGAACCTTTTACTGCAGAATGAGTACCTTTACTTTTGACACTTCCGTAAATGTTAATGATGAACACTTATGTTTACTCAAGGTCTTTAAATAAACGACTTTAACTTGTAGTGGAATACTTTCACAGTGTGGCTTTAGTACTTTTACTTTAGTAAAGGATTGTTGTTACATTTCATGTTGTTTATGTTATCTGTGTATAAATATTTCAATCAGGGGCTGGAAGCTAACTGTCAGCTCTATGTGTGCATATATAAAAGCAAGTCAGAAAAAAAAGCTTCTGTGAGAAAATACTTTAAGAGTTCCTCCCCTCCATCACAATCATCTGGAGACAATTGTGTCATTACAGCTGACTCCTGTCTGCGAGTGAGGGGCTGTTAAATACCCTGATGATAAGGCTTTGCTTCAAACTCAAATTTTATTTTCTCAATCCGTTCCCTACTTGACCCCCTGACTCTCTCTTCTGTATCCAATCTCAGGAGCCACACAAGACGCTTGCCAAGTACAAGAAAGGAGGTCCCTCCAAGCGAGGCAAGTGGGACCTCGTATGACCTTTGACCTCACTTTGTGGCTGCCTCAAGGACGGTGACTCAACACAGAGACAGATAAACACTTACCGTAACTCAAGGCTCTTGTTCCCGTAACATTTGCAAATAAGCGAGACAGCTTGAAACTGTGTGTCGCTGGATGTCAGCGAGCAGCTGCAGGAGTTTTACTGGAAACACTAATGAAAAAGCTGGTTTGTGTATAAATCACCTGGTTTCAAATATCTATACATCAAGAACAGCGCATGGTCTTTACTGGAGTGCAGCATAATGATTCCTGGAGTGCAGCTTTTGAGAAATAGTTTATATAGACCAGAATCTAGAAACCATAATGCCTGTAATCTTGCCTCTAGTGAAAAGAGACAGGGTGCTATCTATTCTTACCAGATTGGAAACCTTAGCAGAGAAAATGACTCAATTACTGCATCATAACTATAGAGATTTTCTCATTTTCCTTCAGCGTGTTATGACTGTGTGCTTCAAGTGTTCATTTCATGTAAATTAGTGTGACCATATGGGCACACTTACATTCGCAAGTACGTGTGTGTGTGTGTGTGTGTGTGTGTGTGTGTGTGGATCATTTAACAAATAATCTTCTCTTGATCCCCAGAAGTGACAACCACTCATTCACCTGTCAGTCAGCCTCACCCTATTATTTAGCTACAGCAAATAGCCTGCCCCCTCAAAGCCGGTCACTACTAGCTTCTTCATCTAACGACTCCCAAGTCATTACTTAGTCTGCCCCGAGAATCAAAGACTTCATCCCACATGTAGAGACAATTTGTAGGCATTTCAGACGTCTTAACGGTCGCAAAAGATTTATACTGGCGACACGTTATAAATATGGTCGATTTGCTTGAGAAAAAGGAGGCAAAGACCGGTCAGCCCAATAAGCTTCGTAAACAAAGCAGACAAGCAGTGTTCAGAAGATTTGTTTTTCACAGAGTTTTTCAATCTGGCACCTATATTTAGGAAATACAGTCTCATCCTGGGACGCGGGCTCATTGAATCATACAGTTCATGTGGTGACCCACCAGACACAAGCCTGTGACTCATTTTGGATCTTGGGTAATCCGGTGGGGTGGCTGGTTGTTCTTTGTTGTTGTGTTTTATCAACCTTCTTTTAAACGTATGGAATCTGTAGATTTAATAAAATATCTGTAAAAAAAATGTTTACATTGTGTGATGAACATGTATGAAGCTTTATGTAACAGACCTGTTTGACCTTTTTTGGGGGGATTTACTGGATCTTAAGCTTTTATTTTCCAGCCCGTTCACCGGGACATAATGTTGGCAGTTAATGTTTCTGTTGCAATTCACAGATAAGTCCAAGGTTGCGTAGCTTGTCACATTCACATTATATTCTTATTAGCTGACTTGTACATCAGGTGGTGGAGGAGGTGGAGGGGGTGGAGGTGGGTTATCACAGTTAACAAGGCTTACAAATGGCTGACTGTTCGTGTCACATATTTTTAAGGACACCTGGGGATATTTGTAGCTGTTCATATGGCATCAAAAACGGCAGTTTTTGTTAAAGGAGAACTGCACTAACTACATTTCCAGGACCATCTCCGTCCCTGATCGTGGTGACCAAAACAGGTATTTTAAGCCAAACTAAGATATTTTCCTAACCGTTACCAAGCGTTTCTTGTGCCTATAACTAAGGGCATAAGCGTTGTGATGACAGAGAAATAGAAAAGACATAAAGAAACTTTCAATTTTAACTTATCTGTGGTTTAGCAGAAACTTACTTAAGTAACATTTATTCTGGTGATTGGGTTTACAAATCAGATCTTTGTAGCAGCTAAGCTAGCTGGCTGTAGTTGTAGCTAAATACAAACCTTTTATTGTTGCGTTTGTGTCATGAGTTGTTAACTCGTGAACACAATTTACTCAGTTTTATGTTAGTGGTAAAAATAATTTACTACTACTACTACTACTACGCCTGACACTGGCTCGCTTTGTGAAACAGCCATGCGAACATCATAAGAAAAAAAAGTTTTTCCTCTTTAGTTCTCCTTCCTTCCACTTCCCAGTAGCTCCCACTGCCCCTGATTAACAACATCCTGGTGTGTGTGTGTGTGTGTGTGTGTGTGTGTGTGTGTGATCAGTTCTGGTGTGGGATGACAAGACGACCACTTTGATCTCACCATCACCTCCCATGAACAGACACAGCTGGTCACGGTGTGTGTGTGTGTGTGTGTGTTGTACATGCTCCGCTTGAATGAAATGTGAATGGAAGGTCTAATACATAGCGTGAACATGTTCTAAGAGGGAGGGGGATGTGGCCGGGGCTCATCCCATTGATTCTTTACAATGTCATGTTTCTCGAACGTTGGAACGGTGAGATTGAGGTCGGATAACAGGCGCGTGATTCAACGCGACCGTTCCGAAACATTATGTTGCGCTGATCCTTGTCGACATTCATATCGCGAACCACAAAAGCCTCAAAGCAAAGCACGTTTCAGGCAGCTCATTATTGATTTGTGCCTCTTGGCATCAAGGAATCAGGACTTGAGGTACAACAAAACAAAAAAGAACAAACGTTTCTCTGCTTAATTTGCCTATGAATAGCGAGCCGTTTTGTTAGCCTTATCAAATGCTTTCTTGGCTCTGTATGGTCGGCTTGCAATTTGCCCCATTGATTCAGTTCTTACAAATCTACACATTGTTCTGCCACTGTAACCAGATACAAAGGTCTCTGTTGCATTGTAAATACTGTCCTCAATGCAGCATTATGCCGTTGGAATGTGGAATAAGCGACACAGCGCATGACAGAAAACACACACTGCTGCTCACAGGGTTTGAATATTAAACAGGAATATACAAGACAATACATTAAGTTCTGTTAATTCTTTCATTCTGCTGAAAAAGAAGATACATTTCACGTTTGACACACTTTTTAAAAACTTCCCAAATCTGTTGTCATCCGTCTTTTTAGTTCCAGCCAACATGTGTCTGTGTCTTCCCTCTTCCAAGGCCGAAGTGTTGTGGCAACACACTTGAAACTGTTTGGTAACTGCCGCAAAACCTGCAAGAAGAAATGCTTGTGCGCTATTAGCAGGTTAGGTACAACCATGGCTGCGTTAAAGCCCAACTCAAGCCTTCCTGGTCATCTCGGCCTCAACCATCTGTAATTCACAGTTTCCTGATGTACAAATAGCTTTACTTGTTGCCAAAGTAACCACTGCTAACTGTAGTTTCCCTTAGCTGGTTAACTGATTTAGCTGTGCAGCTAGTGGTCCTCCAGGGAAGTATTGGTGTTCGCACGCATCTGGTTACAACGTTCAAAGATGACCCCGTTCATTCATTCCTTACGTATTTTTGGACCTGTAGAGAAAGTCTTTCCACACGAAAGCCAGTTGACAGTTTGTCTAAGACTTCCTTTGTCCGAGCCAACTTCCTGTTTGTAAACCATACACATTAATGGGCTAAAGCTGAAGCACATGGCTCTGTTACACTCTCCAAATGTCACTGGACTGATGGAATTCTGATAAGGATACATAATAATGGGTTCAGATTTGCATTGTTTGTGTTGTTTTCTTCTAAACCATTTTGCTGCCCCTTAAATGGGAAGAAAAAATCATGTTTGGCTGGTGTGCCATGTGACGCTGCTGGAAGTTTCCAAGTGTGGTCATTACGTAAAATCACCTCACAGCTGAGCACAGTCCCTGAGGACTTGGCTACGAAAACCATAACAGTTGCTCATCAATTATTGAGAGAGACAAAGGATTTTTTTTCCCAAAAGCTCTCACAAAAACAGCCATATCACCCGTCTACAATGCTACAAACAAGTAAGCAGTTTCGTCTCACCGAGTTAGCCGTAATGAGGATTGTTGGCCTCTGTTAAAAACCTTTTGCTGCCACTGCCAACCCAAGGCAATGCAGAACATATGACAGATATTACTCCGCTTTCTTTATATAGACCTAGCCCTGCCCAAAACTTTCCTCATGGCCTGAACCTGAGAGGCGAAAAAGTAGGAGAGAGAGAGAGAGAGAGAGAGAGAGAGAAATGCATTAGGAGATGGAGTAACTAATAAACTGTTTCTGAGAATGACATAGTCGCTAAAGACAGCAAGCAGGAAGATAACTGACGGAGAGATCAGAGAAGGGGAGTGAGACGGACGGAGGGAGTCTGGATCTGAGCTCTGTAGAGGAGGAAACCACAGAGAAAACCTCTGTGGCCAGAGCATCCATCATCCTCATGTTACTGCGATGGGAAGAGATTGCTGACCTCACCAGCAGATGTGCAGCCTGCGAGCTGGGCTGGGCTGGGCCGGCCAGGGTTGGGCAGGGAAGAGTTGGACTGATGCATTTACATGGATGTTCCCATCCAAGTTCTTCAATGGGCATTTAGCTAGCGTGCTTATAATTGAATGGTCATCTTACAAGAACGCTTATGATTTAACCGTCAGCTCGTACTTTGATGCTGAGGGAGGTGATTATTTTCTTTGTTGGGGTTGTTTAGGGTCTGGAGCACAAATAGCTGAGGCTAATGAACCGGAAGAATGAAGACAGGCAATGCTAACTTGGTGCAGAGATTGAAAGGGGGCAGTGCTTTTTTGAATCTGGAATGTGTACCCTAAGGTAGGCTTCATTAGTGGGTCTGGTTGGCAAATAACGTCCAACACAAGGGGCAGCTGGTCTGTTCAGCCAACACTATCTCCCTCAAAGTTAACTTTTCACTGTCGATGTATTAGATTTGTTTTTCCCGTCACATCCCTTTCTGTTCACAGTCATGTTTACGAAAAACTCAAAACATTTTAATTTCATGTTAATGGTTGGGAACGTTTGTGGTTTGATTAAACATTTGAAGCGGTCAACGCTGATTTGAGGCAAAGTTGACTATTTAATTACTCAACCAACCCCTAACCCTAACCGCTTTAGTCTAACCTTAACCAAATGTTGCTGGGATGTACGACTCAAACCTCTGTCATCCTGCCAGTTCTTTTTATACAGCCCAATATCGCAAATCACAAGTTTGCCTCATGGGGATTTATTATCCGTACAGCGCACAACTCCCTCTATCCTCAAGGTATAAAGACAGATCCAGGACCGTATTGCCTCGCAAGGCATCATGGGAGTCACTTGGCGGTCTACTCACCAGCAACACAAATACATCCGAATTAAGTACAGAACATTTTTAACTTTAAACAGGTGCAAATGCAATGGGAAACTATAAAAAAAGGACAAATAAACAGCTATGGCAGGATGTTTAGAGTTTACCTATAGTAAACTAGTTGATCTGTCTTTGTTCTTTCTGTGGCGGCAGTGATGTTGCTCGATTTGTTTAAACGGGGTCTAATCCATTAGTCCCTCAATTCAGATGAGGAAACTCAACCGCTGGCCAACAACCACAGAAAGGGAGTGAGGTACAAAGACAATACTCTCAAAACGTGGAGAGACACTATAGAAGAGGCTCCTGAAGGACAAAGATCCACATCTGAACATCTGGAATGAGGAACCGACAGCCTCAGTGAGTGTCCTCTGTCGGAAACAATGGCCAGGATCAATATGTTTTTGCTCTGTGCTGGAGGATTTAAGGCTAATTTACAGTATGGAGTACATTATCACTGAAACCTGAAGAGATAAGTTATGACAACAGAGCAGCTTCTCTTGAGATCTGTGCGAGTACTAAAATCAAGGGGATAACACTTGACCCCTAATGGCCCAGTGTTCATACTGTTGAGTATTCTGATATCTGCACACATGAAAATGATCAGATCTTCAGTCAGTATCGTCAGATCTGGACTGAACTCTTCAAGAAGAAACAGTTTCTCAACAATCCTGGAATAACTGAATGGTGCAAGTTAAAACTCCTGAATAAGATATGATTCGCCTCAGTAACAATCAAAATGTTTTACTATATTATTAGTATCTACATTTATTCAGGCCGTCAGCTTGTCAATTCTCCATGTTTTGTCCGTTTTTGTTTATATACCATCCACACGGTCTAGTATGTTAATTAAAAAATAATAAATATTGCCCTAGATATGATCAGCATTTGCAGACAACATTTTTTGCTCATTTTCAGCTCAAATTATGATGATTTGATCAAAATACTAAAAGTTGTTTTCTTTGTTTGTCTCTCCCTCTCGATGCTTTTGAACTTTTCTTTCTACCATACTTTCCCGCCGTGCCCTAGTCTCCACTATCACTGTAACCTTCTTCCCCCATGGCTGAGCTGTGACGTTAGCTGGCCCAGGTAGCTTAATTTACTTGCCCGTCATCCATGAGTTAGTACAAACTTCCCTCCGTGTTGTGATATGGTTGGGGGGTTGGTGCAGTTAGTAGAAAGAAAGTAGTTCCCATGAAACATGCTCACAATAAGGTCGGTGGATCATTCACGTTCACATTTTCCCCTATTTTGTTCTTTCTCTCATCACGCGTCTTTAACCCACCTTGCATTCACTCCAGACTTCCTTTACGTCGCCTTTATCTCCCCCCCCCATCTCTTGATCCCACCGCTCTCTCTTGCTGCTCTACTGGAAATTCCCCAGAGTGTAGCCGTGCAGCAGGAGCACCAGGAGCTGCAAGCAGCAGTGTTTGGGTCACACTGGTGAGGGGAAGGCACGCCACTGGCAGCTGGCCTACCACATTAGAAGACTTTGGTGTGTGCATGTGTGTATGTGCATGTGTGCGTGTGTGTGTTTGCATGTGTGCGAGTGCATGCATGTGTGTACAATAATAAGAGCCCTGCAGCCTGTCAGCCACAAGGCAGCAGCTGCTCAGGGCCCACAGATTAGAGGCTTGCACTGCACTGGATGCCCTTAGTGAGTGGTTAGATGGATGGATGAGTGAACGGATGGATGGATGGATGAATGGACAGATGGATGGATGGATGGTGGTGAGAGGCTGGGAACTTACCGTTCGCAGAGACACCTGCCAAGCTTTGCATTCTAGCACAGCATGTATGCAATAATAATGGTGGGAAATGTGCCACTTAAAATTCATCACGGTTCTTCGGCGCCTTATTTCAGGCAGAGGTAGCAAAAGGCAGATCTCTCAAGTCGTTCATTGCCTCAGTTGTAACTAGCGAGATATTTAAACTTCAATTCCATTAGTGAAATCTTCATCTTCAAAACTCATCTTAATGGAAACAGCTGACTACATTTTTAAATTACAACCTGCTACAGCGCATTTATGGTACGTTCATAATATCATACTAACTCAGTCCTTTTTAATGGTGCATTAAAAGACATGGAAATAAATAAGCAGCATTACTTTGTATTGCAGGGAAGAACTAGTCAGCTCCAGTTTTATTACTCTGATGGACTTCACCAGATCCAATAATAAGCAGGATAGAGATTAACAGGGATTTCAAACTTATTTTTCTTGCGCTTCTGTTATCATTTGAGAGGAAGCAGACATCTCATAGTAAATCTGACACATCTCCAAAACTAGCAACTCAAACCTAATTCCTCTAGAAGGGTGAATAGCACTACAGGTTAGCGACTTAGCTGGATATGCTAATGCTTTGTATCAAAGTGTTGAGAATTCAAAGGTTCAACGGACCTGATGTCAATATAAAGTTTTTAACCTATGATTGGAAAGTCGCTGCATGGGCCAGCCAAAACTACTCACTGGGAACTGTAGGCACAAGACGAGTCATATGATTATATTACGCCCGGGATCCAACATACATTAAAATTCTTGCATCTTTTAAAGAACTTTGCTGGTCCTGTTTGACATAATTTCATTATTCATGTAAAGTAAGTGACAAGTGACGTTCCCTTTCCTCCTTTTTGACTTCTTGACTGTCATGAACTGCACTGTCAAAGCACATTCACGTTTTCACTGACAGCCACAATGCAATAATTATAGTCCATCACCGGCTTTTGACAGTGTCTCTTGAAAATTGTCCTCCAGAGGATGAACATCATTATCGGTCATTTGTTCAAATGCTTCCAACAACCTGTGTTTTCCTGACAAGCGTCTTCTTGCAGTGTGTCTGAACCGTTACACAACATTCCATGAAAGGAGGTTAGGGTGCAAACTTGCATTGGGACACTCACGTGTACGGCAGCAGTGATGTTTTCCTTACCCTCTACCACCTTTCTTGGAATATCTTCCTGCTTCTTGGAACAAATTGCAAACAGGGTAGAGCTTCTCTGATACCCTCTGGAGGAATAAACGTCCGCGTTCACGTTGGATTCTGCTTTGATCGGGAGCCGTTTAAGGGCATGAGGAGATAACTGTCAAATTTGGGGGATTAAAAAAGTGGATTTATCTTCACTCCTGTTTATCAGCCTGACTGCAGCAGTGATCCACGGAGGTGACCTCAATTGTCGGATGTTACTTATAGAGAGGAGATGAGAAAAAGAAGAGAGAACCGGAGTCTCTGGTGAGTGCCGAGTTCAGTGATTGACAGTAATCTTGTAATTTGGGGTGAATAAACACAAATGATCCCACAGTCGCACTCACCTTGGGCGAACATACCACCACAACAGACCACTGCCGATAAAAATCTACCCAAAGTAATTCAGGCGTAAACGTTAATGGAAGAGATCATTTTTTTAAAATAGTATTCATATTAAGTTCAGCCTCATTCCCTGACTTAACCCTAACTCTCTCTCTCTCTCTAAGTCTGGAAAAAAGATGGGACAAATGGATGGATTTCACCAGAGAGGAATTCTTAATTGCTCTCTTTCATCTTGCAGCAGCAAAAAACAGCAAAGCTTCCTCTTGGCTTGCATATTATCTGAACCTCAGCTTGACACAAAGACCCATTCTATTCCTTTCCCACAAGAAAAACAACTAACACGGTGTAATTTCTTCTCACAGGCTGACGGCCAAATGACTGAATGACTAAACCAACCCACAGAAGTTCAATAAAAGACTTACTTCACACATGCCAGCATAATTATACCACAGCTCCAGGTCATACGCAATCTCAGGTGAGATGACAATCCGCCTTCAGTTCAAATTTTGCATCATTAATTTCAGACAGTGCTGTCTGTTTAAACGTCTCACCAACGGCTTAATTCAGTTTGGAGTCAAATCCACCTTTTGCTCATAAAATACCGTAACTGCAAACAAATTATGAAAGTGTAAGTGAATGAGAAACATGCTTAGTGGCTCATTTGATGTTTGAGCTTTGCCACACAAATGTAATCTTGTTTCGGTTTAGTGCCAAGTATTGATATAAAATGGCTCGATGCGAGTAAAAGCATCGGTATAAAAATAAGACATAACGACCCACAAAGACCGTTTCTCACTCATTTTGCTTTGATGACATAGCACAGCAGAGTCTTGTGTAAACATTAACGGGCCAAAAACCTGTAATTAAAAGCTATTCCTGTGGCTTACTGTCATTGCTGATGTCTAAAAAAGCTTATTATTTCCAGCCAATGGCTAAAACTTGGATTCTATCACAATTATTTAGACTAACGGAGATGAAGTGGATTCTACCAGCAGCTGAAGTCAAGTCATCACACATCAGCTGCTCCTCTGCACTGACAGCTCAGCCACCAGAGAAAAAAATGTCCGCTTTGTACGTTGCAAACCACGGATACATAATTTTTTTTCCCTTTACTGTTAAATATCATGTCATCATTTGTACATTTCATGTCATATTACGTTCAGATTACATGTATGATCTCTCTCAGCTGTAGAGGCTGTAGTATTTATTATAACTTCAAAGGAAGGAAGTCGGGTGAACTAGTATAAAGACTGACAATGTCTACAGATACATAACGTAACTACGTAACGTCATGAGAACTAATGAAACCATGCACATTGGTTCCCTTGAAACGTGCCGATCCAGTCGGGTTGGCAGCCTGGCACCCATTCTGTCTGCTTTCACATTTCTATTATAGACTAAATGATTGAATAAACTCGAGATTTGTCCTGAGTTGTCTTTGCGACGAGTAGGTGTTCGCGTTGCATCCCACCTGTGCATAAAATCCGTTTTAGGGTGGAATTCCCCTTTAGGCGGGCGGTATCCGTCATGTGCCAGTGAGGTATCCCCCTTGATCCTCTGTTGTGGTTTCTCCGGGTGAGATGAAGGCTATTGCTGTGACACTGGGAGGTAGGCGAACTCTTTAAACGCTCCCTCTTGGTGTCTGATCTCTTTGTTCCCCACACACCGGCACGCGCGTACATGAATGCAAATCCACAGACACCAACGAACAAATGCGAGTACCTGCGAGTGCACGCGAACAAGCATAAACTCATGCGCACGCTCATGAACACACACGCCGTTTTTGTTGATCCCTGTAAGATAATACTCTTTATGTCACAACCCCAATAAAGGCGCAGCCCTCCAGATGTCTGGTGTGTGTATCATTGTATTGGGCTGATCACGCAAGATGAATGCCCAATAGTGACATCACACACACACACACACACACACACACACACACACTCATCCACCATGCTGCCAGAAGGTGCGATCATCAGTGGCTGAGAGGTGGTGAGATACCTGCAGTGGTTGCCTCATACAAAGAGGAATGCTGTTCACGAGCCATCTGGTGCAGGTAGGTAGATAACATGGTCAAAAAAAATGATGTCATCATGTTCAGGTGCTGGCAATGAAGAAGGGCGGTGTTTCGTACACCTCATGCTTCTCATTCAACACACAATGACATAAATAGTCTTATTGTCTTTGATATGCAAGCACGTACACGAACGCTCCGTAGATCATTTTTACATTTCGGCAACACGATGGGTCCTGTTTCATACTGCAGTAAGTCAGCTTTGAGTTTTTTTCAGCCAGGCTCTAAACCAGGGGTATTCACCTAAAATTTGAAAAGGTCCAGTAAGAGAAAATCTCCTCAAGCAAAGGTCCGGAACATCATAATGTCTAACTTGTGTGTGATTGTGATACACAAGTGGCCTAGTAGTTGTATCAACGTCTGTAATCAACAATGGACTCTCAAATCAAGGAAAATACAAGTTAAAAACATTGAAACATATATAATACGCTACTTTAGATATAGCTTTATAGCCTATGAACAATCTTCTATTATCAAGTTAAAGAAGGGCTGCATTTTAAAATGATATTTAAATTGTGCATCTTAAAATAAAGTGCTTAATTTCATTTAAAAAAAAAATAAAGTGTAGCAGCAGCTTGAGTCTCCCTTTTTCTGTAACTTTCACATCTCGCCTTAATGGTCTCAACCAATTTTACAACATATAGATCTCAAAACATCTTAACAGTTTTAGCTTTAACCCCTGCTCTAAACCCTTGATTCCATTGGGAAAATCTGTTACCTGGCGTGAGCGCCGCTGTTTTGTTCCTTCCTCCGTGCGACACCATATCCCATCAAGATTGTTTCAGAAGCAGAGCGCCAAGCCTGCCCGATTTTGTTGACTTGCGCAGATTATTTTGAAAATTGACCGAATGCACTGTGGTGTTCCCCTGCCTGACTTCCGTCAACTTTTGTCCGGACTGAAATATCTCAACGACGACAAGATGAAGCCTATTAACGTTGTTGATAGCAAACGTTTTAATCTAAAACGATCAAAGTTTTCACTGGTCCTGTGAAAAATGATGGTAATATTTATGGTTCCAAGATGAATCGTATCTGAAATGATCCCCTTGACCACCATGAAACTTTGACACGCTGTTTAGAGGGATAGATCTCCACACCTTTTGGATTGATTGCCATTGAATGTTGTACAGACATTCATGCTCCTCTCAGGGTGAACTATGATCACTTTAGTTATCATCTGACCATTCACCCGGCAAAACCAGTGACATTCCCATTAGCCTCAGGTGTTTCTGCTGACATGCTAAACTACGGTGAACGTGATGCGCAAACTTGCAAAGCATTGTCAGCGTGAGCATGTTAGCCTGCCTGTTGTGTGCTCAACGTACCTCTGTTTATGCTGGAAGTACGGCCTCACAGAGCCCCACAGCTGTACTGTTGGTATGTAATAGCCCCTTCAACTAGAATGGCTTTTAAAGTGATCACAGTTGGGGCCCACACAAAGTTTGTTTCTTAACATTTGTGCTACACAACACCCACTTCATGAAGCCATTATATCCTCATTTTCAGGAAAGCTTTGTTTCTCCTTGTCGACAGTCCATCACAAGCTGCTGGGTGGATATGAAGTGGACTGGGTGTATTGCAGTCCAAAAGAGAGAGAAAAAAAAAATTACCTCGTCATATTTAGCAACTTTTGTGTAGCTATTAATGACTATCAATAATGACAACCCTTATCCAAACACAGACTGTGGGGTGTAGAAGACTTCGCCTACTTGTGGCACAGGTCCCATCCACTGGGAGGTCTGCAGGGAAACATTCTTGTAAAAGATTGTATATGTGTGTACATGTACATATACAGTACATGTGCACTCACACACCCGCCTTCAGCATGGGGCAGGTTTGAACACCGCGGTAGCACTCAAGCCCTGGCACTCCCCATCTGACATGTTCAAATCTGTCCTCATCACTGATTCCCCACTTAATCTGCACCTGATCACCTCAGTCTGTCACATCAAAAACGGGAAGGGAGGAGTGTCCTTCTATTATTATTTAATACCAGAGGTCAATGACCTCTGAGCTCGACTGATAGGGAAGGGAGCAGCATGTGCAGGTTGCAAGCGGTGGCGGTTGCGGTGGGGACATGAAACAGGAGTTGTGAGCGCCAGTCACACCTGTACGAAGCAGAAGGTGAAAGTTTAAGCTACATTCCTTTACACTCTTCCCTTTAGTTAAACACGTGGAATGTACTGTTTATGCTGCATGCATGCAAAAAGGGAGAAACTGTATGTTTAACATAGGTAGCAATTAGAGGCGCAGTCGTGCACGTTGCAGCCCAAAAATAAGCCGTTTCTGGTGAAAAAAAGCAAAAAATAATAATAAAAGATAAGTTTTGTTTTAATTGGAACACTATAGTCAGAGATAGTGATGTGTTCTCAGGCGGCAATGATTAACTGGCATTTCTCAGCCTCAAACGTTGGAGAGTGATATAAAGATTTACAGTTTTATAACCAGTGAACGTGTGTGGCAAAGATAGACGGCACTGAGGAATTTAAGCACATAGTAAGTAAAATAAGGCCAAGTGATCCAGCTTGTTCCTGGCATGGCTACCCACGTTGTGCACCACAGTCTGCAGACAGGGTTGCCCTGCGGGATCATGGGAGAGAAAAAGGAGGGATGGACAGGAGGGAACGGAGGAGGGAAGTATGTGAAGAATGAAGGGTGAGCTCAGAGCGGCAGGTCTGTGCAGAGACAGCATGCGCAGTGAACTCTATGTAAGGTACTAGAAATGGCCTCAGGACACATCTTTGCCTCCGCCTTGACACAAAGAACTTGCTACTGATTAACCTAAATCTAATCAGCTCCAACGCCCAATGTTCGACACTGTCTCCGTCCGTAGCGCCCTCATTTCGACTGTCAAGTAAAAAAAGGCTGGTGATTTATCCGTCTGTCTCAACAGCACTAAATCAATTTAAGAAAGAATGAATTAAAATGTACTGGAGGGGGAACGTCGGGCGCTGTACTTACTCTAAAGCACAATTATTGCTGTAACTTGCAGATTATTTTAACAACATGTCTTCTAGAGGTGGGAGAAAATATTGACAGGGCTAAAAACAACAGATGTGAATCTTGAACTTTACCGTTACTAAAGCTGCATCCAAATGCCCGTACTTCACCACACTTGCAGACTAGCAGACTTTGCAGGTGCATTCTCAGGAAGTCCACGAGAAGCCCGCGAGTTCTGAGGGCTGTCCAAACCCACAGTTTGCACTTTCTACTGACACAAAGTCCACTTGGGCAGCGGACTTCACAGGACTACGGATGTGTAACACTTATTATAAATCTGTAAAACAATTACTTTATTGAAAGGTTACTTAATCGTCTAGGCCAGAAATAATATTTAACCGCATGATAATATGTAGAAGTAAAGGTTGTAGAGGTAAGCAAGTTCTTTTGTGGTCATTAGGGCTACAGCTAACATCACAGTGGGTACAAGTGAAGTCCAGTTCCAAGGTGGAGATTTGGATGCAGCCAAATTTCACCAGGGTTTTGAGGAAGCTGTCGGGTTTTATGCAAAAATGGAGCCAAACACAAGACACACACAGAGGCAGGAACGAACAGGAACAAAAAGTGAGGGTTAAAGCTGATAAGCGAAGTCCAAAATCCAAGTGGAAAAAAAGGGCAGCCAAAGGAAAATGTCGAAATAACGTAAAAGACTAAGGACAAACAGGAACAAGAGACAGATGGACAGAAATAGGAATCAACAAAGAGTGAGGGACCAACACGGGCTTAAATACACACTAAAGTAATGAGTAGTGCAGGTGGAGACACACTGAGAACAGGGCAGTGCTAACAAGGCTAATTAAGGTGATGCAGAGCAGGTGTGGAGGGAAAAAAGCCTGGGGAGGAAGACAGGAACACTGGAAACAGCTAAAGATAACCCACAAAACACTGATAAAAGAAGACGGGAATGAAGGACCATAAAACAACCTTGTGTTTGAGCTGACAGTACTTATTTCACTACTTACAGCAGACAACTGATTGCGATTATGTTCCGCTGGCAAAGGATTCCTCTTCAGAGCTGCAGTTTTAATGCTTAAAAGCTTGGATACCAAACATCAAACGTCTTGAAGTCGAGCTGAAACGGAAGATGGTTTTCCTTGTTGCTACAGTAACCGATGTTGCAGCGACTACTGTAGCAACAAGTAAAGCCATCTGTCAATCAGGAAGCTCTGTAAATCAGCGAGGGGTTCACGCAGAGCAGCCAGAGGAGATTAGAGGGAAAACCAGAAAACATTGTTACCATAAAATATGATCCAGTTTCACCCAAATCAGCGAATAAAGTGCTAAATGTGTGCTTTTTATACAGTGGTCAGTAAACCTGGCCCCAAGAAACATGACATGAAATGTGCCACTCCATTAAGTGTTGAAGACAGGCTTCAAGCACGCGATGCACAGTATTGCAGTGAAAGTGATCTGAAAGGGTTAAAATGGCATTTTTCATTTCAGCTCAGCTTGAAGAATAAAGACCCTGATTTTTGTCGACTATGAAGACAAAGAAGAAAACCTTCTTTTAAGTCCTCATCAAGGCCATGTACACAGCTGAGAGCAGTTGTGGTAATGACCGTGATTGAGGCCAAGGTTCGTGAAGTGAACGATAAAGAGTTTGACCTTCGTTGCAACGGATAACTGGAATTCCTCCGCTGTGTCGATCTCCAAAATGATCCGTTGGTATGATGGTGTCCTTGCTTAACAATAGCTGCATCCTGGTGAGGATATGAGTAAGTTAAATTTAGGGTTTCAGGGTGCTACTATGAACAATATCTAAGCAGAAGAGCCATACATGTGGTCAGTTTGCATGTTTACGGCTTGCATGTACATGTTTACATGGTGTAACTCTGGTTCCTTTAGCACTTGGGGCTCACTTACTCGTGCTAAACAGTCGAAAACGTGCAATTTCTGCTGGATAAGCCAATCATGCCAGACCACCAACTCTGCACGCGCCACTGAGTCACTTTAACTCCTCCGTTGATCCTCAGAGTTCATTATCGTTCTTTGATGCACTACAGGTCACAGGAGAATAAGTCATTACAAGGCTACAAATGAGAAATCACCAATAAATGCAGTCATTTGGCTAACCACTGGCTGCCAGATCTGTCTACAGAACCATACACACCCTTTCTCTGAGGCTTCAAGTCTGGTCTGGTAGAAGAC
The DNA here is from genome assembly GCA_900302685.1 of Spondyliosoma cantharus. NCBI lineage: Eukaryota > Metazoa > Chordata > Actinopteri > Spariformes > Sparidae > Spondyliosoma > Spondyliosoma cantharus. The sequence goes on along the minus strand of OMLP01015251.1, from coordinate 13,057 downwards.
CGTGGGCTGCAGTCTATCATGGGTCAGTAGAAGTAAAGAAGAAGGTAGGAGGTGGAGAAGGAGAAGGGACATAAAACAACCCTCTGAAGAACTGAAGATTAAAGGGTACCACTGCTTGTCCCTCGTTACGTTATTAATGCCGAAATTACTAATTATACTGTCTCAGATGTTTTTAAGGCTCGGTTGATGATGCAGCAATTTAACTTGTTTGGGGCAGATAAGTGATCAAAGCGGGACGACCGCCAGGGTCGTACAGGGGAAGGCTGCGGTCCGCACAGCTCTGAGCAGAGAAAAAGAGAGGGAGAGAAGGAAGAGGAAGAAAGAAAGAACCTGTAAATGTATGGCATGTAGATGACAGTTTAGCTGTTTTTAGAAGGTTTGCTTGGGTCATTAATGCGAAGTCAAGGCATCGAGAAGCTGAACTCAAAACCTTGAGAAGCAAAGCTGAAATGATCTTAGCTGAAAGGAGAGGCCGGTGTGTTTCAACCTGATTTAATTGTGGCCATTCTGACTAATGGAGCTGGTTAAGTTTGCATTCGTCACTCGCATTGTACAGATTTGTGAAATGCCATTCTGCCAAAACAACACACCACAACGCTTCAAGTTTATGACTTTGGTTTTTCTAAAGAAATTACTGAAATTAGATTGAATTACCTTCTGTGGCTACAACTACCATCTACCCCTGAGGAAACTGCGGCTAAGCTTACTGACTATCCGCAGTGATAACAAAGACTTATTGCATATTGTTTCATGCATAGCATTAGTCAATTTCATGAGGTAAATATCATGAGGACCAGGCTTCTGAAATGATTTATAAGCTTTGTGTGGGTTAAAGTGCAGCCAGGCTCTGTCTTATCTTTCTGGCTAATTTTGAGGAAGCGAAGCACAGTATCCACTGAAATGGTTATCAGAGCAGCAAATTGTTTTTTGTATCAGCTGGCATAACATCAAGATTTTCCAAGTCTGGCATCAATGGGTTTCTTTTTTTGTTTTGCTTCTTATCTTTCGAGAGCAATGACCACAGAATCGCCACACACAAATGCACTCAACAGAAATGATACAGTGAGGTAATATACTCGTTTCGCTGGAGGAAAGTGGCAAGTGCAAAGTAAAGTCTTATTCAATGCACCAAAATGATGTGGTTAGGTTTAGGAAAAGTTCATGGGTTGGGTTCAGATTAGTACATCAGCTAGGTAAAAGCTATGTCACGTACGTAGCGTAATTTATGAGCGGTTAGTTAGTAGCCAAAGAAAAATCATGGTTGACTTTTGGTTTCACACGGGACAGGAACAGCGGTCTTCAGGGTCAAAGTCCTGTGTTTGTGCCCATCCACCCCACTTCCTCAGTCTTCCAACTTTGTTGTTCTTTGTGCTACTTAATCTGACGCCACTAGAGGTCGCTGCCCTGGAAAAAACGTTAAAATAGGATCTAGACCTAAACTAAAAAATATCTGAATCTACCTGTAACCGTAAAGGTTTTCCCCAGAAACAGTGTTGTGCAGAAGTGGTGTAACCTAAGTCACCCATATTGTCTACCTGTCAACAGTGTAGGAGGCCAGAGGGTGCTTTTGCCTGTTGAGTCACAATTTTCTAAAACGTCCAACATTCTTGATCATGAATAGCATGAATAGTACGAGATTAACAGAAATGTCAGTTCAGCCCTATCCTGTATGCTATAAAAAGACCACTTCAGATACATAAAAAAAACAGTAGATGGATGTTGATGAGGGCTTTAATGATGCCCAGAGAAAGGTTTTCCAGCTATTCAAGAGAATGCATGACAGATGAGGAAAGAATGCAGAGATAAAAGCCCAAACATTAATGACCAAACATCAAGTACATTCCTTTGTTTGCGGGCAATAATCAAGATATCAGTCTCAGATGTTTTCTCCTTTTAATTCAGCTGAGAGTTGTCCTCTGAGGTTAAAGGACTAGTTTGACATTTTAAAAAGACACTTAGAAGGTTCAAGGTGATTTATTTCTACAACCCGGGGTTGCATAATAAAATTAAAGTTTGTAGACTCCTTCACGCTACACATATGGTATATATACAGTTTTTATATACATATATACATAAACACATATACACCCAGGAAATAATTCTGTAGTGTATTTTATAAACTTGCATCTGGGTGAATGTAGACAGCAGCAACAAGGTGGTAATGATAGCATGGTCGGCATCTTCGCATTAAAAGTACATCTGGGAAACACATCCATTTACTTTGATTGCGCGTGAACACCAAGCATCAATTACGTAAACACAGAGTCCACCTTCCCTCGTCTCGCTCTAGTCCTACACCCTGTCGGCTCAGGACACAGGCCTCACGTCGAGTGCAACCTGATCCGAGATGTTGTGGTGGATCCAGACCTCTGTAAAAATGCGGCACACAACGGTCTCTGATTTCGTGTTGTTTGGCCAGCCACATTTGTCCGTTTTATTTTCCTGCGACTGGACACTAGCCAGGAGCAGCCTTAAATCCAAACTGGATTAGCATGGCTCCCATTCTGGATCTCTCCCCTCTCCTCCTTGGGGCAGTGCAGCTGGTCACATCTGATGGTTGAAGTGATCGTCTCAAAGTCTGCTGTTCGTAATCCAAAACCCGCACTTCCTTCTCCAACGCTGATGGATTTATTTATATCGTGGGTTGTACTTGTTTCAGCAATAAAGCTGAGAAAATAACAGTTCAAAAACAGCTACCAGCTGCTGTATCTGCGCTGCCATAGCTTTCGTTACGACTAGAAACAGCTCACTAACTGAATGGTTGTGCTCAACACGTCCTCACTCCAAAATGACTGAACAGTTCAATTGCCCGTCGCTCTCAAAACGTCATAATGGTTGCAGCTACCAGAGAAATAAAATTATACATTAAAGTAAAATAACATTACTCATATATCTTCTGTTATGAAAGTAACTCTGTTATGTACGGAACTGCAGTTACGGGATTTACTTTACTATGTTATTGAAGTAAAATGACTTTTGGTTTCACACTGGACATGACCAACGCTCTTGGAGAAAGTCTTGTGCTTGTTTGGCGAAACCATCTGTCCCCAACCTCCTCCCTTTGTGGACCTTCTCGCTCTTTATACTACTTTGGCCTGACTTCCTCCTTTGCTGCTGTAATAGTTTCACCATAACAGAAATCCTGAATATGGCTCTTAATAGTCAGAATTCACTGTCCACCAATATGCTCGTTTTTCTGATGAGAGCTGAGCCATGCATGGAATATATATCTGAAATAGGCCTTTTTCATTCTGCATGCTTATCTATATGTTTGTCCTCACATAAATATAAGTGCTGTCCCGTTTCCAAGTCCAAATAAGGCCCTACTTTGCTGTGCTGTAGGCTACTTTGTTGAGCTCAAAGAACAATATTTCAACGAGTTCTAGATGAATCAGTGGAGCTAAAGGTTCCCCCTGGGGAAATCTGCTGGACCACAGAGGTTGGCCCTCTTCCATATATAGCCGTTCTTGTGAGGAAATGTTTGACCCTCGCTGATCAATATTTTAGGAAATTGCTCCTCGTGTCAGTCCCCATCTCCCGAGCTGACAAGGATGTGATCGCAGCATGTGTGTGTGCGTGCGCATGAGGCTTGAGTTAAAGTGAATCCGTCAGCAGGGCCATAGCATTTCTCCCCGCCATCTCATCCCCTGTCAGGCTTCAGGAAAGTGGAACTCAAATCCAACGGAGCAAGTGTCAGCTTAGGTCGTGCGGAACATGTTGCAAATGGTGTTAAAAGCATGTACTCGTTGGCCTCCGTTCTCAATAATTAATGCGAGGAGAACCACAAAAAATGATCCCTGTTTCCCCTTCGATCCTTCCCTGGTGGGAGAGGACATGAATTAGTAACACAGATCAAACTGAAGTGTTAGCGCAGATCAAGTATTTGTAAAGAAGCTGAAAGGACTATATACAAGAGAGGCCCTATGAGATAATGTGGTTGTGCCTCGCCTGTTCCCTGTTCCTGTCACATTGAATTTTAATTTGGAATGGAGCAATTCTACAAGGTATAAGAATGATGAATTAGTTATCAAAACTCAGGACCTATCTTTAGACAGAACTGCTTGAAAAAGAGTTTTAAGGAGCTGTTTTTCCGAAAAGTTAAAACTGAAATATATGCATCGTCGGTTTGCTGGAGATTATTCTGTTCTTTGAAAAATCACTTTATAGCAGATAACTTTCAAGATTCGAGACGTGTTCATTTTGTCATTACCCAACGCTGGGTTGTACGACGAAGTTTCAGTTGTAGTTGTAAGATTATATAAATGGATTAAAGCAAAATATAAATCATACAAGTAAGTAAGATATTATTTATGGTGGGGTGCAGAGGATGACTTTCCCACATCTCAGCCAAAGGAAAGAAGGAGCTCTGTAGTCCGGCTGTACGGCAGCAGATACTCCTGTAGTGACTGTGGCTGGGGTTGATCTAATCTTTTAGTGTCCTTTGGTTCTTTGGCCTCTGTGCAGACGCGTCTCCTCACGGATATCACTGACGCTTGGCTGATGGGTACCCCCGAGGCAGAACGTTCCAGTCCTCGGGCTGTGCACAAACCATGCCAGTTTGTGATGCTCTTCGAACTGATTTAAACTCAGAGGGTTGGTCTGCTTCAGCTAATTGGATTAAACTTATCCACTTGTGTGGTCCTCTCTGATCTGGCCTCAGAAAAAAGGCCACCGTTGGTAATTTGGTACGTTTAAAATAACAGACAGGGACAGCAGTGCTTCCAAACTCCACCGTAACATGCATTTTAGACATTCCCAAGTGAATTCGGAGTGACTGGTCATGAGCAATCCATTAAGAGAAAAAGAAAAAACAGAAAAAAAAGCATCAGTAAATATGACAGTACTCTTGATGGTTCTCTGGGCAGCTCAGTGTGACCAGTTTTGCCATGCCCTTCAACTAGGCTACAGGTTTTTTCCCCTTTCCTTGTCTCCCAGTGTTTGTCTCTCTTGTGTGTGTGTGCTGTAGCTGTGTGTCTCTGCACAAGACTATCAGATTCATCTCACCTGGTCCAATCTACTCCCCCTTCTGATCGCGTGAGCTCACCTGTGACTCATCAGCGAATCACCCTTCGGTATTTAAAGCCTGTTTCACTCGTTGCCAGATTGTTCAGTCTATCTATGTGGTAGCAGATTTTGAGGCCTCCTGGTGCTTTTTGATTGTTTTGTTTCCTCGTGTTTTTGACCTTCGCTAAACTGATTATCTCCAGCGCTCCAGGCCCGCGCCCCATCCTGCTGGCCTGCCCGCTGCCCGCCTGCCTCTTATCACCTCAAACCTTTACCGACGAAACCTACAGACAACAACATCATGGAACTATTTACATGATTGGAAGATATTTGTAGCTAGAAGTGGATATCTAAAAAAAGAAGGATACGTCACCAAATCTAAACCTACCATCTACGTCTATGACTTCTGAAGAAACGGCTCCAGAAAATGAAAGAACACACTTCAGAGAGTAGCTTAACGATTTAGTCTGGGAAAGGCTTTGGGCCAGTGGTGTTTGGTCGGACTGGCCCTGTTTGGTCACAACATTATCAGCCCCGTCTGTCATTTAGCGGAAAAATCAGTCATTAACCTACCCTCCAAAGTGTGACCTTTAATTCCGGGAGGCATTTCTTCCTCAGAAGTCAAACCATGTTGGGTTTTAGAGTGTCTCTCTATGCATCTTCCGTAGACTTCATTACAACTGTGGCCACCGTCTGGCACCAAAGCAAGATTAGGTGACATAACGAGTCTTCTTTCTTTTTTAAGTTCCTTGGGCAGAACAAGGAAGTCATTCTTACACCAACGGTCGGATGATCAGTCACACGCTGGTGTCGTTTCTAACGTGATACTGCTGATCATTAATGCGGCTGCTGTTGTTTTGCGTGACTCGCTGTTTGGTGCACCCACAGCATAATGCGGATTACTGTTATAAAACAGTATTCAATGTTCTTTCTCCTGAGTTTACTTGTAGGGACTGGTCCCTCACATTTGTTCTTTTCAATCCACCCTTGAGGGAAAAGGCAAAGGGAACATTTATGCCCCATCAAGCTTGTAGCAGCTAGCTGCCTGTCTGCCTCCTTATCTTCAGCTTCCTGCACATCTTTCTTCATCTTCATCTTCACGCATTTTTCCCAATTCTGTCATATTGTCTGCTTGCTTATACCGTCACGCTGCCTGACCATCACCGTAATGAGCAGCTCGCCAAAGAGAGATTTGGTTTACTTCATTGCAGCAATGGACCGACTTAGTCTTGTGGATGGTTTTATGCATTCACTGGTCAAAGTAAAATAAATAATTTAAACCACAGGAATGACAGATAAGTCACTGGTTCCTAAAAAAATATTATTGATAAAAGTCACAAATGCACACATGACTGCAAATATGCAAATATGCACGCAAGCACGCACACACACACACACGCATACACACACACACACACACACACACACACACTGTGAGGTATGCTCTCTCCTGCTATTTCTTGCACACATACTTGACATACACATGCCCAGCAGTCACAAGAACACTGATTACAGTTTTCACGCTGTGGTCTTGTTGCTTGTTGGAATATGAAAAATGTATTCCTTTTTAATTAGTTTGTTTACTCAAAGGATAATTGAGTAATAAAAACGTCTTTAACACTCATCTCAGAAAACAACAATAACAATTAAGCAATTAAGGTTAAAATTAATCAATATATTCGTTGACAGTTCGGTATGCAGCGCCAAGGGACTGAACACGTCAGTGTCCTGGGAAAACCTTTTTTGTTTCCAGAACAAACTGAGCAAACAAATATTTCGATTTTTTTCGAAATCGCAACTTACCGCACAGATGTTGATGCAATGGTTTTCTAAGGTACTTTGGCTCTGCACAGTGAAAACACGCACGTCACTGCATGTCATTTACATGCATAGTGAGTGTCCATCTAGGCGTCATTGCAAAACAGCCCGACCTTGTCCCCGAAAACATTTAAGACTGTTTAACAAGTGATGCAGACCTGCTAGTTCATGCCAAGGGATCATAAGATAATAAATCTCATTCACCAGCATAATGTTGTTTCAGCTCAAATCTGCAGTCACTTCGAGACCTGCTCTCTATCAAAATAACAGCCACTGTTCAAATAAACTCAACACACAAGCCCAGGCCTGGTGTTTCTTTACAGGCCAGAGCTATTCTCATGAAGACGAATGTTTGTTTTTTTCTCTCACAGTAATCTGATATTAAAGAAGTATTTATCGAGGATTATAACATCTGTTCAGGCACTGAATAGTTATGTGATCATCTGACATTTTGTTTCTTACCATGCGAGATGAAATCATTACAGCAGATACAATACAAGTGAGTGTGTTGATTCATTTCAGCTGAACTTTTCATTTGGCTGCCATTTAGAAGAGCCCAGCGGGGACCTCCGCCGGTACCTCGGTGTTTGCATCAGGTCGATGTCAAACGCATAATACGAGCACGCCCTGCCACTTAAAACGCATGTGTGCCCCGCAAAAAAAAACAAAAGAAAAACAGTAACACGCATGCTTGCATAAACAAACACGCACATGCAATTGGCACACGGTGTTACCACCAACAGAACACATCCGCGCATTAACTATTTATGCGCGTGGAGAGGGAGATGAAGAGCATGTTCACTTACATCAGTGCACTAAAAGATTCACTATGCTTGCTTAAGTCAACATACAGATGGTGCACCGGAGAGGAGGAGAGGCGAAGGAAGCTGTCTTTTTTTTTTTTTTTCTCTCTCTCCCTGAATGTGAGCAGTATGTTTGGATAAGAATAGAACCGCATGATTCTGAAATAGCACCTTTTTACTGCACATCTGTTTACTTTGAAAGTGTATCTCTTGCATTCTTACACTTGACTTGGTGACTTCATCACTTCCCTCAGGGCACAGAATATATAAGTGAGTCAGGACGCTCAACAGGATTTCTCTCTGCACGCAAGCAGCAACTAGTAAGGGAGGGTCTACACTTGACCACAGACATTGCGGTCTTATCTGGTCTGGGTATGTCCTTCGAACAAAACATTCAGGCTATGTGCCGCGACACGTAATTACTGTAATAACTGTAGTTGGAACGGAAAGACCACCTACTCCAATGATGAGTCTTTCCTGTTGGTTTTCAGATGGTTTGGAGAGAGTAAAAGCCTCTGAACACTTTCTCTGAGGCAGATTTGTCGTTTATTAGCTGTGCTCTCTGTCAAAGACCTTTTTTAAGGCGTGCAAAATACTTGAACTCAGAGAATATACAGCATATCCTCCCCCTCAAAATTGAGCAAAAAACAGATTTATACTGGTGTCAAATAAAAGGATCCATCCCCTCCTTTTTAGACCGTTCACACCATAATCCTGTAAATGTTGGAGAAAGGTAGGAACATTTTAACTTTAAAGACTTTTTACATGTACAGTTTTATAATCAACACTCTCTCACTCCCAACTTCTCCAATGCTGCAGCTTGGTCAGTGGCCTTAAGGTTCAAACTATGATGCTCTACTCACCCTTAACGTCAGTTTTGCACCTTAAAATATGTTACTATATATACTATGTCCGGTTACACTTTTCAAATAAAGGCTCAAGTCAGCCAAAATATGTAATATACAAGGTTTGATTAGACTTTCAAAATAAAGCTTTTGACTTCCGGAATGTTATTAATGTTGTCATACTATGGGGTAAAATGCCTAGCGTAGTGCCTTAACTCATATAACGTACGTAACATCATTTAAAAACGTTCTCTTACTGAAGTTGTATTATTTAAAAACAAATTACTCTTGACGCTTACATTGACACCTACACAACTACACCCTGACTTGGAAGCTTCAATTATGTGACCTCATGTTCGCGGTATTTCTTTTTTTAAATAAAGTTGTAAAAAGAAAAATAATAATTAGAAGTGCAGGGCCACAGATCAGGCTGCACATTGATAATGTCTCCTGTTGTTCTAGACGATGACCCTAAAAATAACCGTGATTATGTTCGAAGGCTTCAGTTTGGGCTTGGAGACTACACATTTTTAACAGAAAGCCTGGGTTACCAATTGGAGGTGTGGATTTTGCAATAGCCATGCAAGATCCAATAAAACCGATGGGTTGTATTATGGTACATGCGGGATCGAGTTTATTTAGGGCCTGAGCCACAGAGAGCCAAAAGGAAACCAAACTCTTCCAGGTTCTGTTCCAAGAGTAAGAAAACCAACTACTAACAACTTAAAACTGAAAAGATAGTTTTGGGATTCCCTCCGTTATGTGGCTCCCTTCACAGGACGATTACTTATGTGCGCACATCCCCACATGTTTTTTCATTGGGATTTTGTAGTTTTTTCATTCATTCAAGTCATTATTGTTCAATGTTGTTAGCAACTGCTGTAGTGGATGACGTTATCTTCTGAAATGCTGAATGAGAAATTGCGTTGGGTTACAAAGTTAATGGAAAAAAGGCTGACGTCATGACTTGAGACAAAAAGTCCGCATACCTCAAACTGTGCTCACTCTTTTTATTGCATTTGTCTTTAGTGAGTCTGCTGACTCTCTGGAGAGCGCTGCCCTTCAGTAGGCATCAGAAAGAGCAACACAGCCAGTCTTCAAGGACCACTCCAGGTGCTACTCGACTTGTAACTAATGCAGGAAGTTAGAGATTTGACGTTTTTGACAGTGGACCGTCTTTATTTCTACTGTTTGACAACTTTGTTTTATTCCTTTTGTGAGTAAAATATCATGTGCGTTGGTGTGGGAAGGAAAGTTCTGACCTCTGAAGTAATACTACCATAAATATACAGGCACAACATAACTGAGGGATTCATCGTGATTAGTGTGTTGACGTCAGCTGACAAAATAAAACACAAAACCATTCTTTTACCAAATACACTGCTTTCATGTATTTTTTTTATTATTCATCACATTGAAGCCCCTACTGTACGGCCACATTATGGTCTTTCTTTATCGTCTTACAAATATTAAGTTATCCACAAAAATAAAATAACTTAGATAATAACCATATTAAAACATAAAAATACATACATACATTACATTTATGACATGAAAAATAAAAGATGCATATTGCTGATATCTCCCAGAGTTTTTCCTGGACACAGTTCTGTATGTGCAAACTACTTATCAGAATCAAAATAATCTGTAACACTGGAAAACATAATCCCAGATTCTTTTTCTTTTTTTTTTCCTCTGCTTTCAACACAGAAACACATTTGCTTGAAATAAATTACGCCGTCTGATAAGGAGCCTCACTCATACAAGTTCTCTCAAGACCAAATACAATCTTCAAAATGTGCATAGGCAGAAATCCATATCAACTTTGCTATTTATATATACTTTGACATCAGATTATCCCTATTTGCACACGTCGAAGAAGTGTGAAGAAGAAGGTGAGTGTAGATACATCACAAGAAGCTTACAGTGTTGCACACGGTACAATGCATCACAAGACAGGAGGACTGATGAACGCTCGGCATGTTTTATAGTGCGGGGAACTGAAAACTGGCACTTTAAATGTATCACTTTTTTTGGGTGCAGCATTATTCAGTTTTATTTACAGTCCTGTTCAGATCATGCTGAAGATGCAAACTTGTTAAATTAAGGTCGACTGTGCACAGTGCTCTGGCAGTCCTCTTACATAACATACCACAGACAACATGTGGGACATTTTGGACAAACATCAGGACAATGGATCTGTGCTTGTGTTTGAGGGGAGGCTGTAGTATATTATTTCAGGTGTACAAGCTCTGGTCACAATGGTTTTTCAAACAGCAATTTTCACAGAATTAACCTTATGGTGTACAGGGCGAGTGCTTGTTCTGACTCTATTGGAAGCTGCGTGAACTCAATGACAAAGCCCTCTATTAGTGGAAAGGAAATGGTTTTCGTTGTAAGGGTCTGATGAGGAATCACAGGACGCGGCACCAACAATCAGACGTTCAGCTTTTGCCACTCGGATTTGTCTTTGCAGTGATGTCCTCCTTTGCAGTGACCATTATTTAATAAAGATTTGCTCCTTTAATGCGGTCTTCCAATGTGAGTAGTCCAGTCTGTATGGGCGTCACGATTTCGATTCTCAAGAAAGGCCGCTCTGCAGAGCGTTGTGTTACCGCTAATGCAAACAAGCATTTCCTACAGCTGCAGCTTCACATTAAAAGCATTCAACTGGTCAAACACCAATGTGCTTTTATTTTGAAGTATGCTAGTCACAGGCAATGCAATGTGTTTAGTGACTTTACGGTCTTTACGGTACTTTTATAAAAGTTTGTGGGAGTAATGAAACAAGGAGTTGTTAGATGAAGAGCTGCAGTCGACAGGCTGCACACCTTCAACTTCTCAGTGAGGTAACCAACTCTTTTTCCCATTTCCCACATTATCAGGTTCCCTGTTAGCACTGGGTTTAAATCCTGAATATTGTCAAATAATCCTCTGCCATCATATGTTGTGACTCTGCTGCTGGCCCCGCTGCTTCACAGAATAGATGCCTGTGACAGTTTGTAGCGTCAGTTGACCGAGTATTTATTTAAAAGAAGCATTGAAAATGTAAATGACAGTCTTCAGGGCATAAAACCACTGATGTGTTCTTTACAAATCCAGACGGGAGTTTAAACAATAGCATGGCCGTCACTGCTGAAAAAAAGAAGTGAACTGAATTGTGACCTTAAAAATCGAAAGTCGAATCGAATCGTGGATTTGGAGAATCGTTACACCCAGACCACTCTGTCTTTATTTTTTCTCTTCTTTTTTTTTTTACCAAAATGAGTGAATGTATTGATTGAGGGGTGTCGTCACTGTCAACAGGGTTACACACGATGCATACAACGTAGTGACATTGATACATATAATGATTCCCTGATGTACTTGTAGCTGTTACATGACAGTTGCTCTAAACATTGAGATGTCTGACCTGCCCTTGAACAAGGCACTAAATCCTTAAGTGCTCCTGGTGTGTTATGCTGTGCCAAATCCTGTGCATCGTGAGTCCTGATGTGTGAAAAGTATCTACTGGTATATGTGTCCCCATACGCATAGGAGACATGGCAAATACTGTGTAACATTTAAGCAGTAAGTCATCGTATAGGTTAATGAGGGGCTACTGTATAATGTCTGATCTGTTTGAAATCAGATCAGATGTCTTCCCCATTTTTTTGAGCCTCATGGGATGCAGACATCAGCTCTTCCACCTAACATATTGCCGGTGCTATGAAGCAACATTGTTTTCTTTCTGCATGCAATCTACTGCTTATTCTCAGCTTCCTCTTTGCTCACCTGAATCTCATGCACATCAGTACGTCAGTCAACACACGCTGATGAAACAACAATAATGTGTTGTTTTTCATATCTGGAGCTTTTTCGGACATGTATCTGATTTAACTGCGTTCCTTTGTCTCGAGAGGAAAGCGCTAAACGTCCAAGCTCTCTGAGTTGTGGCAGCTTTAGACGTATGCCGCATGTGCACTACCTTTTACCAACATGCACATCTATCTTTCTGCTGGCTCAACTGCTTCACACTCTGTCCCTGCTCTTCTGGAAAAAACAGCAGTCCACCGCAAATAGGTATGGGGCACGTATATTACAGTCATATTCCCCTTTCAACTTAAAAGTCTTGGTTTAAAAAGGTCTCTTTTTCTTTGTTTTCTTTATTGTGTCCAGTCCTTTAGTGTGTGTTTCTTCATTTACAGACACTGACCCACTCTGTTATCCTGCACTCTTCGCACACCACGTAGCAGCACCAGTGAAACTTGCAGTTGCAGCGTTCGCTCCGAGTCTGCTGCAGGATGTTGTGGCCTCTCCCGCAGCAAAGACTCTCACAGTTGTCCATGCCAGGGCTGGTCTTGTTGCAGATCCGGCCCTGCGTGCCCGCCGAGTCCGACCCCAGGTCGCGCTCGCAGAAATCCGGCGACTTTTCAAAGTAGACCAGTTCGTTGATGCTTGGCCGCCGTCGATGCGTGTGGTGGTGGTGATTGTGGTGGTTGTTCTGATGATGGTGGTGGTGGTGGTGGTTGTGGTGGTTGTGATGGTTGTGGTGGTTGTTGTTGTTGTTGTGGTGGGAGTGGTCGAGCTGTCCGGTGTTTCGGTTGT
>OMLP01015250.1:15983-29669 GCA_900302685.1 Spondyliosoma cantharus | reverse complement strand
TATATATATATATATATATATATATATATATATGTATGTGTATATATACACATACACGTATATATACACATACATGTGTATGTGTATATGTACACTAACTTTGGTTATCAATGAGGATTAATTGTTAATTTATACAAACTGAGATAAACCAGCTCAGTGCAGTTCAGTACCAATGAAATGTTCCAGTCTTTGTAGTAGGATGTGATGGTCAATAGTGTCAAAAGCTGCACTAAGATTTAACAAGACCCTCATCAGATGTGATTCAGAGATAATTTGCAACTTTAACCAGAGCTGCACTGTGAAACCTGATTGGAAATTCTCAAATAAACTGAAAAGAAAGATTGACATTTTTGAAGTCAGCTGGTGAAGGTCAATCAAAGAAAATAATTCTAGATATGTATCTGGTTTTACAGCTGTCTTCTAAGGGTTCAGTGTTGGAGCCGAAATTTGTACCATCTGAGGTCAGGTGATGAATTTTGTCTCTGATTAGTAGAATTATATCATTGAAGTCATCACTGCTAAGTGTTATAGAAATACAAGTATCAATAGAGATATGAGGTCTGTGTCAGCCTGGAAACAGTGCTGAAAAGACTGAAAAGGGGTTGTTGTTATTTTCGTGTATCAATGCTGAATGAGGAGCTACTCCAGCATCATGGAGGGTTTTCTTATAAGTTTTAAAGCTTCCTAGCCAGACTAACCAAGCTTCTTCCAGTTTGTTGGAATGCCATTTCCTCTCATTTTTCACGATGTCTGCTTTGATATGCAAATCTGGGGGTTATACTATGGAGCTAATCTCTTAGCTTTATTGTTTTCTTTTTTAGAGGGGCAATAGAGTGTCATTCGCAGGGAGCCTGCAGCACTATCAACAACATAGTCATACTGCTAGGGAGTAGGATTAGCATGAGTCCACATTTAATGTTTTTTGTAACAGTTGTAGTGTAGACTTTTATTAAGATTTGATGAAACTCCTCTTTTTCTAATGGATGTAAGTGGTCAGAGGGCATACACAGTCTCAGTGGGGTTTTGGTTGGGTAACTGCCCTAAAAGAAGCTCAGAGGAGCATATAGGACTGCAGATCTGCCTCCTGGTCTCAACTCTGGGTTGTCATGGTTTTCAATGACTAATAAACAGATTACTAGATAATAGAGCCTCTCCAGACTATCACTGTCACAAACTGTAGGATGGACCAAATCACACAAAATGCCAATTGCTACATAAGGTTGCTTAAAAAATCAACCTAAGGTGACTGTTGGCTGAACTTGTCTCAGCAGAGCTGCGTCTGGAGAAGCTGACAGTCAAAGTAGCTGAGCTCCAGACAGATGTGCGCTGCGTCACATCTGTGCTCAGACGATCTCCACATCTCACCTCATTCCATGCCGCCGGGATCAGACTACCAACTGGCTCCTCTCACAGTCAACTGCTCACCACTCTCTCAGGTAAAGTGTCATGTCCATGTAATGGCCTCACCATAGTCCCAGCCTTTCTAAAATGCGCAGACAAAGCTGTGTGGTGAGTTTTCCTGCGTGGGGGGCCTGTGTGTACAGAGGATTGCTAGTGGATAAAAGTCAATACAACAAACAGAAATGCAAAGTAATCATTTCAATGAAATGGTTAGGGTTATGAAATGGGTTAGGGGTTAGACTTTCAAAATAAAGTTTGCTGATAACACTTCACATGTTTTGACTTTTTAACTGTTTTTGACATTGCTGTTTGGTTAGATTTAGGCACATAAACTACTTGGTAACGTTTTAGGAAACAGTCATACTTTGGGTTAAAATAGGTACATTCAGTTTTATAAATTAGGATGAATGAAATTAGGAAAAAAAAGAGGTAAGATGACATTCTATAAACCCGATGCTGATTAGAGCATAAGTCTGGTGATATTCTACAGTATATTGTTTCAATGGTCCAATAATGCCAAACCAACAATGACTCTGTCCTGCTAACAGCAGGCTGGCACATAAAGAGGGCTTGGCCCCACAACAGGTCCAATGTTGGACCTCTGTACTGGACCCCTGAACAGGTCCGGTGGTCACCCTTCAACAGGTCTGGTGTTGGGCCCCTGACCTGGACCCATGGACAGGTCTGGTAATGGACCCCTGAACAGACCCAGTGATGGACTCTTTCACTGGACCTTTAACAGGTCCAGTGAAGGGCCCCTGAACAGGTCCGGTGTCTGGTGATGGGCCCCTGAACAGTTCAGGTGATGGGCCCCTGATCAGGTCCAGTGATGGACCCCTAAACATGTTAAGTGGTGGGCCCCTGAACAGGTCCAATGATGGGCCCTGAACAGGTCCTGTGATGGGCCCATGAACTGGACCCATAAACAGGTCCAGTTAGGTCACAAGTTGTCCTATGGCCTTAAGCCCTGCTGCTCCCAGGTTTCGCCAAGATGTTTTCTAATCAGCAGATGTATGTAGCACTAAACTCTGGAGTGTTGTCACTCAAAACATGTTGTCACTCAAAACATGTGGTCACCTTTTAGAGTCCAACCGCTCATTGAGGAGTTTGAACCTGGAGGACATGAAGCTGTCCGACTGTCTCCCTGACCTCCTGAATCTGCTGACAGTCTGCAGGTTGGAAGGTAAGAACAGAGTGGTGAGTTCTGACTGCACACATATCGCCTCTTATCAGTCTCTGTGGGATGTTCTTTTCTCTTGGCCCATCTGACATGGACTGGGGTCAAGTGGAATGTGTGTTCTGTAGTTTAACACTTGCTTGCTCTTCAAGTTTACGTTAGAGACTTTGGAGATCGGGACAGAACAGACAGTGGCTGATGTCGGCGCTCCTTTTCCTGGTCACTTTAAATACTTGCCTGTGATTGGCATCCTCAGCTGTGACGCTATTACACTCTAAACCACACACGCACACACAGATACACAGATTTGCTCAAAATGAGAGTTCAGGTCTTTCGATATCTTTTGAGACTGTATGAGGTTGTATGAATCTACATATACTGTAGATGACCTGTCTTCTCTCTCTCTCACAGAGCTCAGCTTGAATGACTGCCGCCTCCTTGAGAAGTGTAGTGACCAGGAGGAGGGTTTACAGCAGCTGGTGTCTGCTCTGAAGACACTGCCTTCTCTGCACACACTCAGCCTGGCTCAGAACCGCCTCGGTGAGCAAATCTTCACATCTTTACACTGACGAGTGTACAGTACAGGGAGACATCTCCACTGATACTGACACTGACTGACTGACTGAAGCAGAGTTCAGGATTCTGTGGTTGTTGTTGTTTTTAAATTGATGCTTATCAATTTAGCTTTCTCATTTCTATCTTTGACTGTGGTCCTCAGCTGCTAATCAATGATCATCAAATGAAGAATGGTGAATTATGTCCTCTGGGTTATTTGGATTTTGGAGGCTGGGTATGAGTCATGAGGCATGAGTGAAGACTGAAGGATTATGCCTGTGTTAATCTAAGCAAGTCAGAAGTTTGCATTTCACCACAACTGATACATGTTCCAATCTGAGGAAGCTCTGTATAGCCCTTTTATAAAGCTTTAAAAAGAAACAGAAACCAATGGCTGTCACATTTTCACCTAACCCTAACCCCTAACCCCTAACCCTAACCCTGCCCATCCAACTTTTTCATATAGAATACAATGATGTGTGGAGTAACAGTCACCAGTAATGAATCTGAGGGCGGAGTGATGAACACAGTCCAGTGGAGTAGACAGAGGCCTGTCTATAGATAACATCACCATAATCCGGGACAGATCAAAAGACATGTTCAATGATCTGTTTCCTACAGAACACGGGGAAAGTATTTCTCTTTCTGTATGAATAACCAGTTTTTTGTCTGAGCTTGTTAACAAGTGTGTTAATATGAAATTAAAATGTTGAGTTTCTGATCCAACCAGATATCCAAATATCTGTATTCAGAAAGCCTGTCAGTACTTTTCTTAATGTGAATTTTGAGTGCAGACGGTGTCAGACAGACAAGTCAGGAATCAGACATAAGCCACCTCAACAGGTATTGTCTCTGTCCCTACAGGCTGTTCCCAGCTCTTGGTCAGATTGAAGTTGTGGTTATCTTCCCACCACAACAGGCCCACCAGACCACATACAAACACACTGCAGGACCTAGTCGGTCAAATCCTTCTCTCCACTCCCAACTCAGTCCCATTTAAATTGCCTTTAGTCCATGTTAATCCAGAAAAGACCACATCACCGTGTCTAATGTGACTGGTGCCACAGGGACCATCATCCTCAGCTCTGCAGAGCCTTTTAGCCTCTTTTAGCCCATTAGCTTTACTCTTCAGTCACGTCACTCTCATCGTCATGGCTCCTGCAGCAGCAGGCATCTCTGTTAGTGTGGAAGCTCAGAGAAACCCACTGTACACTGACTGTTTACAACAGTGAACAGAGTGGTCTGTTAACTGTGTCTGAAAATGTGCAACTTTTTGCTAATATGTTAATTTATAATTAATTATATAGTGATTATATGTGTGTGTGTTGTGATCGCAGCTGGTTTGAATCAATAACTTCATCTTTAAATAGGCTCAGAAATTAACACAAGCAGCAGCAGCATTGTATCTGTGTCATTAGTTTGTCTCTGACTCATGAATCATTTTGAAAAGCGAGGGTTTGAAGTGTGTAAACTAATGTGACTGTGTTTATCAACAGCCAGGAGTGTGTGTGTGCTGGCAGAGCTGTTCTCCAGAGGCTCAGTGAGCTCATTGAGACGACTGGACATCAGGTAAGAGCTGACAGCAGCTGACTGCTGGTCCTCTGCGGCTTTCATCTCATCATTGTAATGAATGAGGATTGTAACATCAGAAACAAATGTAAAATAGAAGTATGGTGACACCCTTTTGGACCCTAATGTATCATATGATTAGCCTATAGAACAGGATGCATTGTTGCATCTTGTGGTGTAGTTGTAGATTGCAACCAACTAAATACCCCTTGTTCTACCTTCCACTTTGGCCACAAAAAAATGTGAAAACCTGAAGAGCCTTCTCTAGAGACAGTGGGTGGTTTGTCCATTCTGGGCTACTGTAGAAACATGGCTGACTCCCATTTCCTATTAATTACTGTCAATAGGGTTCAAGCCCAAAATTAATTATTTAATTATTATTATTATTATTATTACTAGTATATATTTTTCTTATGCCGCGGCTCAAATTGCCGTGAGCTGGAAAGAGCTCCAAATATGAGAATGTGCATAGTAACTTGAAATGATATGCAAATGCTCCGCAAAATATAATGAGCAAAGTCTGGCACAATGTGGCGCTATAATTTGACAAAGAAGTTCAGTGGCATCTACTTTTTCATATTTGACTCAATCAACCCCAAATTTGGGATGAAGCATTGTGGCACAGAGATACATAGTTTGATTACAAATGAGCAAGATCATGTTATCAATCAAAACATTGTTGCAAAAGGCATGGCTCAGACTAACTCATGACCCATTAGTCCAGTCATCATGAAACTTGGTATATATATTCAGGCCAAGGTTCAAAATCAGTGTATTTAAGCATTTCTATCACAATCAGTAGAGGGCACCACAAATACCAAAATCATGTATCTTCAAATCCGCTTGACAGAATTTCACCATTTTTGGTCTGCATACTCTCGACTGAGTGTTAACCAAAGTCTGAAGGGCCATTTTAATTGGTGTAAGTGGGAGTGGTCTTTCTCCTAAAGATTGAAAATAGGTTTCACCTGCACAAAAACTGAAATGCAAATGTGGTTTCTCCAGCACAAGAACTGATTCATCATCAGGCTGACCTTCATGTTGTTGTTGGGAATAGGTCTACCAAAACCCCACAAATGCCACATTTTCCCACCTCATAACCTAATGGACAGAATTTCACACATTTCGCCAAATCTCACTCATTGCTGCTTGTGGCTACATTTTGGCCGATTGAGCCTCTAGAGAAGGCTTGAAACCGGCAGATAGCCACTTCTGGCTATTATTTATTGTTGGAGTTTTAAAGGGCTAATTCAAAGGTAACATAAGGATTCTTAGTTGCAGGTTATTATACACTAATGAAAATATTAAATTCATTTGCAGAGTTACCTGCACACTGGACCTTTAACTACCAAACAGTTTGGACAGAAGTTTAACATAGCTCCGGCTCCTGTAGGTGACGTACAGCATGCTGCTTACTGTCCAAGAGTCAGCCGTAATCAGCCAATAAGAAAAAAACATGCAGCTTTTCACACCTGAAAGCAGTGGCGGTCGGATGCTATATGCTCTGGGCTTATGTGTCCATACATACACATGACTGTGATGAACACCATATCTCACCCTGAGGTCGGTGTGACTTGTTTGGCCACAACTCAAAAATTAACACTCTAATTTTTTGACAACATTTCATACAGTCTAAAAGTATAAAATTATGAAGTGATGACATTTTAAATCATGAGGTCAACATGTGTGAAGCATCCATGTTGCTTCTTTACAGCAACATCTATATTTGGACAGACATGGAGGTTAACAGCAGCTTGTGTGTCTAGTGAAGGCATCAGGGACTCCATTCTACGTATATAGACAATACTTGAGTGACATTTTAAAGTGATAGTCGGGGTCTTTTGATGTGGGGTTGTATGAGGTATTTACCACTAGTCAGTGTGTTTCCTGCAGTGGATGACTGTCAGCCCTCCCCCTGTGTGGAAAAAGCAGGCGCAGCACCAACAGGAAGCAGAGCATTGTACTGCTGTAAACTGCACCAGCAGCAAGACGTATTTTAATCACCCAAAATAAGTCCCACCTAAAGAATGTGAGTATTTAATACAAGTGTACACTCTGTTTTGAACATTTCTGGCACATTGCCATCAAACAGCCTTTCCTTTGGCACTACATTCCTGTAAGCTCATCCCACATTGCAACGTACAGAGAAATGTAGTCTCAAAGAAAAGGCTGTATGACTGCAATGTAAACCGCTAAAAATGTTGAAATGTAGTGTACACTTAAATGGATATATATTTTTTAGCTGTGCCTTCTTTTAGCTAAAAGACAATGCGCTGCCTCTCCACAGGGGGAGAGCTGGCTGTCATCTACTGCAGGTCCCACAGTGACTGGAGATGAGTACCTCAGACTAACCCACATCAAGTTGTCACCCCAACTATCACTGTAATAGCAGGACTGTTACTCTGAAGTGTCACCACTGGTATCTGGGGTACATCAAGTTCTTTGTATTAAACATCATACAATGATTTCTGTGTGCTGCCTTTGGTCCTGAACAGTTCCAACTTCATTCAGCCTGCTGAGCTGCTGGACTTCACTGAGAGACTTAAGACGCATTGTCCTGCCCACCTGCTGACTCTGGACCTCAGGAAGAACCCGGCGGATCGAGACCCACACACATGGAACACTGCACTGAAGGGGCTCCGTCCCTTCTGTGTTCTCCTCGTTGAAGGATGGACATCCACCAACACGATGGCAGACCACATCAGCAGCATGTGAACACAGCACTACCTGTAGAGTGACAGGTGTCTGTACAGTTTGTACTTTTGTAAAGTTTTGATAATTTTCTTTTTGACAGAAGAGCGACTACAACCAATTTGAATCTTTAGTGTTCAATAAAACCCACAAAATGTCATGAAAAGCACTCGTGCAGCACGAGTCACTTCCCCACGCTCCATCTGAGCAGATGCATTGTTCTGAACAGTCACATTTTTAACATGCCTATATCACATTTAAAATGTCACAGCTTGATAGTGTCACCATAGAAGTTATTACACAGTTATTATTATCAGTTATACTTAATGGAATGAAAAAGGTGATTTGTTTTGGTCAAGCAAATTCATTCATACTTTCATTATAATTTTAACAAAATATGATGTCCTCACAAAACTTGATGTAAACTTGAAATATATATTTTTAATATACCATGGATGGGAAGAAGGACACAGTACAATTATCATTCCAGATCAACAGTCAGGCAGTACTGAACTGTGTGTGTGTGCGAACCTGTTTCCTTGTATCCACAGTTGGGAAATAAAAGAGCCTCATGTGTTCTTTTGACATTTGAATTGTTTATTAAACCAACGTCCGTTACACTTCAGAGTCTTCCCTTGGACAGAGTGTGAGTGACAGTGGACATTAAGATACAACTGAAAAACCTTAAGGATTGATGTGAAGGTGAAGAGTCCCACACTTTCTCTTCATTGTCTTTTTCTTTACATTAGACGAACAGCATCGACACCGACTACCAATTCATCATTAGTAGGAACCAAGTAGAAAAAACAATCAGAAAAATGGATTAAAAAGAGCTTCATCTTTTTCTTAGTGGATCTTTCAAAGTTAAATACTGTCACACTTATTTTATGTAAATTCACTTTGTTTTCCTCATATATTTTCATATTTTAGTAAATTCAAGTTGAAGAGAGTGAAGACCCTACAGTATGTCTGCATGCTAACTGGTTGATTTGCTGGGTCTATCTACAACCATCTCTGACAGAAAAACAAAGACACTCTCAAAAACACACACCACATACACATTCATACACACTGCCATTCAGCGTATCTCCAAGGCTTCCCATCCTTCCTGCTTTGAAGGAAACAATTTAAACATCTGGCTATAATCATACCGCAGCAAGAAGTCGAGTGTCACTTGAGGGCCGAGTGTGTTGAGAGCGATTTGAGCGAAGTGTCGCGGGCCACAGAGGACACAGGAGATCCTGTTCAGTGTCTGTCAGTGGAAAGCCATAAGACTCAGCACTGCAGATACACAAGCTGTTCTGATGAAGCAGTATTTTTCTCACACCACACTGACTAGTGGGATGAAGAGTTGTCAGTGCGATGTCACTGCTGAAGAGGAGGGACAAGAAGCTGCACTAAATTTCTGTTTCTGTTCTCGTAAAATGATTCACTGACCTGAACAGCCAGTCAGAGTGAGCCGCCGCTGCCGATTAAATATGCTGAAAAAGCCACAGATAAGGCCAACTAGTGCCAACAGTGCAGGACTCCGAGGGCCAGCGGTGAGTCAGTGCCCCTCCAGCCAGCATCCATCTCCATTGTGTTATAGATAATGTGACATGAGTGAAAAATGAACCAAATCCAAAACGATGTTTCAAATTCCAATGGTGACATTGGACAAACATTTTAAATCTAGATAACATTAAAAAACGGAAACAATTACCACCTGAACTGTGATCTAACAACACTGTACGTAAGCCACATCATAAGGATCATAAACACAGTGTAGAGCCTTTAATGGCACTTTAAGGAGGTTTACAGTTGTCCAAATGTGCAAATATGATTGGCCATCAGGGGTCCCTCTGACCAAATGCGTTTGCATTTGCCTGGTTTGCCTCTCCTGACGGTGCCTCTGTGGGGCCCTTGAACCCTCTGAACAGTCAACATTTCATTTGCTTTAACCTGGAGACTGCTGGCCAACTGTAAAAACAGAAGAATCACACTGATCATGTCATCAGTCTTTTTTTATTGTCACACTTTGTGTAAAGAGACATAACACCCTGGCCCAGGCCTGTTCACTACCAGGATGTTTTCTTCCATTCAGCAGCCACTTTAATTCAAAGAAGGGGCTCTCTGTCAACTGGTCATATTGTACAGTCCTCAACTGTCTCAGGCATGGATTAGTGATTGATAGTGATACAGCCACTGTCAATTCAAACTGACTTCTGGAACCCACAATCACGGAAAGTTTCCCTCTGGACACTTCACTTCCTGTTGAGGTATGAATCACACCTACACTTAGAGATATCAGGGCTTAAAAACATTTAAATATGTGTTAGGAGACGGCTTTAAATTGCCACTTTTGGACCTCTATCAATGTGAGCAGGAGTTACACTTCAACAAGACTAAAAAAAAAGTTAACCCCCACCCTGTTACATGAACGTCCACAGCAAGGTTCCACTGTTACATATGGTGCTTGTTCCTCTCACGTTTCTCTATATACTTATTTTTACATTGTCTGTACAGTGTCAATGTACATGTTGTCTATGTGGAGTGTGTATGTCAAGAGTGCACGGCACACACACACACACGCGCGTGCGCATGCACACGTGCACGCACGCACGCACACAATCAGTCTCTTCACAAAGAAAAAGGTTCACGGTGACACTGAGTGTTATCTGGACCTTCAGTAAGTGTCTGTCCAGTACGGTCCATGTGTGTGTGTCCGTGTATGTGTGTGTGTGTGTGTGTCCATGGAGTGTTCACATTCCTTTCAGTTGTGTCACACAAACCCAAATGAATCAAACTGGTACAGCAGGATTGATGATTGACAGGATCGTACTTCAACATGTATGTGCCCCACCATACTGCCAACTACAACCACACACACACACACACACACACACACACACATACACACACAGGAGCCTACAATACAATATCTCAAGAAGGCAATAAGGAAGTATCCTCAAATAAATATCAATAAATTAAATCATAGAAAAAGAACGGGTTAAAAACAAAGTCTGTTAAATACAGCAACAATACTGGCTCAGAGACAGACACCATGTGGACACATTTACAATTTGTAAACGATGAGAGACAGACAGACAGACAAACACGCAGGTAGACACATTTACACATCATGAGGAGGCAGAAAGCCTGTCGGGCTGGGTGGAGGCTCGGGTGGGTGGAGGGATGAACATGCTGTGCTGTGTTTAAACATGATGGATGATGTGCTGCCATCATCCGTATGACTGTAGCTGTTGCTCACGGCTTCAGCTGGGCTTTGGTCAACAGCTCAAGTGATTGGACAGCACCAAATACTGTGTTTGGCAGGTGGACAGACAGATGAGCTCATGCTGAAGGAGACATCACTGTTGTGAGATCAGTTCCCCCATTAGACCCAAGCAGAAATCAAGGCAGGACCACCGGCTGACAGCTAACTGGTCTCCCAGGTCACATGACGGCCCACCCAGCGGAAGTGAAGTGATTAGAACATGGACACTGACACTCCAGTGCTGCAGACTACATCACACTCAGGGCTGTCTGCTACACTGTCATTTATGATGGCTAACGTTAGCTAGTAATAATGTAAAAAGAGAAAGATATTAACTCTAGATACATTTTTCTGTATACATGACATCACTGGGTCACTCAGTGACTTTATGACTCGTCCCCATTTGTGTCACTGTCAAACTGTAGCATGTGCCATCACCCCATAACTGTCACTTGTGGCCACACAAGAGCTAGCGTAGCGCCAACTAAAAGGGCAGAAATATGGTCAAACAGGTACACCTACGACAACGCCTGGCCCAACACCAGCCTCAGTGAACATGCTACCCACTGGTGGAGGTACCTAGTGTGGTCTCGTCTTCATCTAGAGCTTCACCAAACTGGTGAGTCCACAGACAAAATGAGGGGAAGAATCCCTCTGTACATCCAGATACAGAGCTCCGTCCGTTCCTATGACAGCTGTTCTGTGGTGCATCAAACTGGATCTTCCACAGTGTGGGGCCCAAAGAGCACACACACTAGAGACTTCCACCACATGAGTCCGCTAACTTCCTGTTACCCCTCTGCATACCACCTGAAGGATGGTAACAGGATTTAATTGTGAGGCTGAATGTGTGACAGTGAAACAGTCATTTTACACTCCAAAAAATGTCCTCACTGTCTTACTGCCACTTCTTTCACAATGTAAGCTTCTGGGAGAAAGTCTTTTACAGCCCGTGCACATCATGTGACATTATGACTGTTCGGTTTTACCACCTTGTCAAATGATGTCCTGAAACTCTATTCTTTCTGGGGGCTTGTGGTTAGGCCGTGGTTGATTTGGGGGCTCAACTTTCTCTTGTTGTTCCACGGTATGAAACGCAGCGCTTGCATTCCATTACGATTTTCAAGTGACACATTCCAGAACGCAGACGTGTGAAATGGATGTTTGGTATTCTGAAGCGTCTGCGTCAGGTTTGCAAACTTGTGTAGACCATGTTTCTTCTGTAAGGCAGTATATTGATGAACAAGAAAAACAGAGGAAAAGCTCCCGTTATTGTGATTTAGAGTGTTATTCCAACATGGTTAATCCTGAGCGCTAGCCATGTAGTCACAAGTGTTGTCACACTGTGTTAACAAGTATGATGTTAATGGTGGATTTTATTCAGATGCAGCTGCCAGCTTTTCTAACACTTCTCAAGGTCTTTTCACCACGTGGGCGATACCGACTCGAATTATTCTTAGAGACATACGTAACAAAGCCTGAGCCCTCATGCTAACACTTCACATTCGGTGGTGTCTGCTAACACGAGTGTAGGCCTACACCTGTAGTATGTGTTGTAGGTTAGTATGTATATAACATTTATGACCAGGGTTTCTGCAGGCCTCGACAACTGTATACTTTTAATTAATATCACATAGAAAGTGTGAATGGACGATCAAAAACCAGTGATGACAATGTTCATTATTGTATTACATGTTAGTTACTATTTCCCAGTAATAAATAATAAAGTCTATTGATCCCATAGATGGATTTAACAGTTAAAACCAACAGCTAGTTACTGAGGCTAGCTGTGGTGACAGTGTTTGCTGCTGACAGAAACTCTCCTGCAGTCATGCAACAATCCTACTTTAGTTTCTGTGTGTCATGTCTCCAGATAGACAGCTGCAGTCAGACAGAAAAAACACTTCTGGACGGACATTAGAGCTGTCGAGAGAAAATATTAGACTTCTGTAAATCTCATTTAAGACTACCTCCTAAGGCCTTTCTAAAGGGAACTAAATTCATTGACTTTTCAGGTTCTGCAGATACCCCGAATTAAAAAACTTGGTGACAGCCCACTGTGATGATAAAAAGTGCTCAGACATCATATTTCTACAATGTAAGAACTAAGAATGGAGCCTTGAAGTTGATTTAGTGTCCAAGTTCTCCTCACTTGACGGCTAACAGGCAACATCTGGCTGAGACAGTGGAGGTTTCTGTCCTGTTGAGACAGCACAAGTTCAGATCACAACTGCAGGTGTGAAGAGCCTCTGTGTTGAGTTGTGGCAGTGTAAAACAATGTGGACACAGCTGCTGTCTGAGGCAGGATCCGTGTGATGCAGTGGTGCAGGCAGGCTCTGTATCTTGTGAAGATCTGGTGCTGAGCCCCCCAGCATGTTTGCATCACGTAGTCAGTGTGTGTGTGATCGATTGAACACCTGTGTGAGTAATGTATGTCTAAATGATCTCATCATTCTTCTCAGTAAGACGTGTGTGTGTGTGTGTGTGTGTGTGTGTGTGTGTGTGTGTGTGTGTGCGTTAAGCAGGGAAAACAAAGAAAAAAATCAGTTCATATAAAGATTTCAGACATCCTCTGAGGTCCTGACACTTAGCGTGCTCCATCGCAACAATGAGATCCCTGCTGATACTTCAGACTGTATGTGTATACTGTGTTAATGTATGTGAAGGCACATACAGTACTGTTATCATATGAAAACCATGGAACTCTAATACTGGCATTTTTAAAGGACTACATCTACAGAAATAGAAAAGACAGCTGTTTCAACCCAAAGTGTAGCGTGGACAAACTGAAGAAAACAAGGCAGTCTGTGTTCGTCCTGTCTGAGTTAAAGTAAACATGTTGGAGAGGCGACGTGCTCACACAGCAGCAGCACTGTGTGTGCTGGGGAGCTATGGAGGGGTTAAAGGGAGCAGAGGGGAGGCTGGGAGTAAAGTATGGAGGTGTGTGTGTGTGTGTGTGTGTGTGTGTGTGTGTGTGTGTGTGTGTGTGTGGGGGGGGGAGAGGGGGGGGAGAGAGAGGAGAGGGGGGGGGGAGGGA
>OMLP01015250.1:0-15963 GCA_900302685.1 Spondyliosoma cantharus | reverse complement strand
TGTGTGTGTGTGTGTGTGTGTGTGTGTGTGTGTGTGTGGAGGGGGGCTATAGGATCCCATCCATGAAGCTGGTGTCCAGCCGCTGGATGAGCACCCGGATGAAGGACATCTCCTTGCGGGTGTTCTCAAAGATCACCCTGGGGTCGTCGGACTGGCAGCGCAGACAGTTGGGAGCCATGACCATGGCCAGGTTGTTCACATCCATCTTGGTGATGGTCACGTTGGCAGGCTGGGCAAATACCTGCACACACAACATGTATATCATGAGTATCACGTGTGAAAAGACAAACACCCTACGTGAGCCTACAGTAGCATATGCAGGGTGTTTGTCTTTCACACAATGATCCGGTGCTCTGATGTCAGGAGACCAGTCTGCTAATGACACTGGAAATTCATTAGCAACATCAATTTGCTGACTTCCTGTCTGGATACGAGCTAAAGCCCGGTGGCTCCTGCTCACTCAGCTTATGTTGGTTGACCATGACTATTTCTATAAACTATAAATGGCCACAATGGAAACTCACTCATTATCCAGTGCCTTTATAGCCCCAAACACACATTTTTGCTCAATAACAACTTCCACTTTATTAGTGTGAGTTTTGAGTTTGACTCTTGATTTGAGTAAAGTCCCACTAATGAGCTGAGGAGGTTCCACAAACTAAAAAATGTTCATAACTCAGATACACATGACTCTCCATGAAGAAAACCCCTGAAGCAATAATTGAACCTGAATCCCAATATCCCCAACCAATTTAGTAGTGTATGCATTATATACAAGATATATTTGTATCAGATCTATTTTAAATGTGATGTAGAGACATTTTTCAGACACTAGGGGGTGCACTGCCACCCTGCCTCCACTCCCATGTCATCCTTGTTCTCTCCTGCCACCACTGGGACACTGGTGGAGTTGTTGTCCGTTTGCAGCTTTGAAGCTCCTTCAAACATCCTGCAGCCTCAGTTTGAGTTTAGCTTGTCACCGAACATGGATGCATTGTGTTCACATGATGTGACAGCATAGCAGGCTGAAACTAAAATATTACACAAAAGACCAAACTTACTATAAATCACATTACAGTTGAAGTTAGGTTACTGTTAGTCCCTCAGCTGTTTGTGTGTGTGTGTGTTACCTGTAGGAAGCGGATGAGGTAGCAGAGCACCAGTTTGTTGATGTGTGGCAGACCAAGCACCACGTTGACAGCTGCCTCTGGGTTGTCATAGTGACTGATACACTCCTCATAAAACTCATGAGGGATCAGTGGCTCCTCCAGCTCCCTGTACCACAGCTTCAGCAGAGACGCTGCGCACACACACACACACACACACACACACACACACACACACACACACACACACACACGCAGACACGCAGACACGCAGACACGCACCTAACTGAAAATTGCTTAGCCGTGGACTTAGAAATCTTAGATTCTTCTCTTTTGGGGGTCGAGTGCCTTTTTGTTGTTGCTGTTTGTCAGAATATTTTTTACATCCTCTTCTTAGTAGTTTTCTTTCAGCCAAGTCTCTGCTATTTTTAACAGCCTGAGGAGTCACTGTGCGTGGCTGCGTGGTGTCTATTTGACCTCTAGGATGGAGGGGTTACACTCCATGATGGCCACGATGATTTTGTCAATGTAGTCCTGGAGTCTGTAGTTGATCTCCTCCTGTTTGTGGATCGCCTCCATCAGCTGGAAACAGAGAAATGGACGTCAGTGGAGATAAAACACTCAATTCGAGTAAAGGGAAGTGTGTTTGATGAAATGTTTTCCAAACCTACCTCTGAACGAGATACAGAGTTGATCTCAGCTGCGAGAGAGTCAGAGAAGGAGGCCGACATCAAGTTCTTGGCTCCCTGGATGCTCAGGTTGATAATCTGGCCATTCAACTCGTCGTTCTGCTCCTTCAGGCTGCGGTTGTCCTGGAGCGGTTAAGTCAAACATAAGACACCTTAAAAATAAAGACTGAGTGAGGAAACACTGCATTAAATAAAAGAGAGGCTTGGAGTATGTACCTGCTTGAGTCGCTTGATTTCCTGCTCTAGCTCGGCCTCACGGGTGCGCGTCTGATATTCCTGCAGCCCGGCGCCGGGTGTGCGCCCTCTCTTTGCTTCAGCCTCCAGCTTGTACAGCTGAAGGTGCTCGAGCTGTTTACGCAGGTCTTCAATGAGCTGAGGAACAAAAAAAACAAAATTGAGTATTAGGCAAAAACTCTTGATTAGACATAATTTAGATGGGAGCGTTTGACACGTGTCAGTAGTGTTGTCAAAAATGATGATAAATGATTTTTCACTTCTTATCTCTTATTGTCTCATTTGTCCCGTTTTTGTTTTGGTGCTACAGCTCATTAAAGACAGCGAGTGCAGTGCTTCCACAACTGTAAAACAGCAGGAGTGATTTCTGGAGATACTTGGCATTCGAGGCAAATCAAACAAGGGAAGGCAAGCTATGCTACAATCCAGCGCTCACAAAAGGTGCAAGCTTAACAACGCAACGCTAGCAAGGCAACTGACCTCTATAAAGAATTTCAAGAGGTTAATTTGAGCTCCTGTTTCAACATCACCGAGGCATTAAATAAGACGGCTCAGTATACTGCGGTTTGAATTTCTCAAAGTCAAACCAACCACTCTCAGAGCTGTAAGGCTCAGATGATACAAAAAAAATACATGCCAGTGATTGTCGTAGCAATTTTTATCATAACGGTTTAAGCTGAAATGTTGATTTGACAGTTGACCTCCTTTTTGCAAGAATGTGTTTTATAAAGAGACAATACTTTACTGTCTGTTGATTAATCAGGTTTGTAACATCTGACTTATAGCACTAAGAGGCACACTATACACCCACTTTACCCTAAATATCTGCAACAAACGGCAAAACATGCTCCATTAGTTAACAACTATCCTGTATCAACAGTAACACGGTACGTTATGATGACTTTGACTCTCACAATGATGTTGTCTAACTCGACACTGTACTGCAATGTTTTGTACACAGAGGACTGCTTATTTTATACACAGAGAAACCAGCCCCACCTCCTGAGTGGACTCCTTCTCCTTCTGGCTCTGGTGACGCTCGTGGCTCAGCTTGTCAGCCATCTTCCTGCGGGTCTCCGTCTCCTCCTGCAGCCTGTCGGACATGGCTTCGGTGTCATCCTGCAGCTTCCTCTTCTCCTGGAAAAAAAAGATTGAAGAAACGGATGAAGAAGAGCGTTGAGGACTTATAAGGAAGGAGCAGGGGGAAGGCAAGACAAAGCAGGAGATGAGATGTCGTTGCTCTCACCTCTTCTAGTCTCTCAATGTTTGCTCGAAGACAAGGGACACACGACCTCAGCTCGCTGTTTTCCTCATCCAGCTGCTGCAGCCTGAGAAACAGAACAAATCATTCATAAAGACATTAGAGGCACAATGTAACAACATCTGTCTGTTTACAGTCAACAACGCTATACCATGGAGCTACAGATAACATTCAGTGGCAGACTAGTGCCAGAGGGTGGCAGTGTAGAGCTGCGGTTCATCCAACAAACAACAACTACTGACATCACAGTGAAGAAATGTGTTTGTAATATAACA
Source organism: Spondyliosoma cantharus (assembly GCA_900302685.1). Taxonomy (NCBI): domain Eukaryota; kingdom Metazoa; phylum Chordata; class Actinopteri; order Spariformes; family Sparidae; genus Spondyliosoma; species Spondyliosoma cantharus. The sequence continues at coordinate 12,398 of OMLP01015250.1, read as the reverse complement.
TTATATCTCATACAAGACACACACCACCCTAAAAGATTATCAAAGTATCAAAAACTGACTCGGTAAAATAATAACAAAGTATGAAAAACATGGAGTATCATTTTTAAATCTGCTCACCTGGCCTGCAGGTTTTCCAGCTCCAGCCCTCTCTCCCTCTCCAGCTTGGTCAGGGCCTCCTTCTGGCGACGGCTCTCCTGCTGCATTTGCTCGTCAGCGTAGACCTCCTGCTCCTTCAGCTGCTCCTCCAAGGCGTTGGCCCGGTGCACCAGCTGAAGGTTCTCCTGGCGCAACCTGGTGTGCTGCTCCCCCGACGCTTCCGACTCCTTTTCCAGCTCTGCCACTCGACGCTCGAGGAGGAGCACCTGGGAAGAGTAAGATGCTTCGTGGTTAGTGAAACAGAAATCGTTGTAGAGGTGATCAACTATGATGCATCTGTCAAACTGCTGTTCCTTCCTCAGTTAACAGCTACTGTAATGGGGGCAGCTCAAACAGGGTATCAACAGGTATCAGAGATTTATATCTGGTTAAAAAAAAAAAAAACTCTTCAAAAGCATTCAAATTAAGAATGCTTTCAAGACTGATTTTATGAAGAATCCTCATTTTTATACACAAGCAGTGCAGGGTAGGTAAACAGGTAAGTTGTACAGAGGTGATCCTGAGCAGAGAGAGAGGTTTGGTTCGAGGTGCAATTAAGAATGTGTGGAAATAACAGTTAGATGTTATGACGTCTATGTATTGTTTTGCATAAATATCCAATGAAGTAAGCATTCAGTCCCAGTCCAGATCTCCTGTGCTCGCTATGTAATCACCAACACACCCCTGGTCCCCGAGCTCCCAGTCTGGACTGCTAGCCGCATGGCTAACTGAGCTAACAGTTACTCTGGTGATATGAAACCTCCCATTTGCTTTGTGTATGAATTAGACAGGGAGCCAATTCTTACATATTGCACCTTTAATCTACATTTTACCAAGCGGTGAATGAAAGAATAAAGTTTAAAAAAGACAGCATTCGTCTCTAAATTTGGTTTGAAGATTTTTTTTTACCATTAGAAATGTGGACTTTCACAACTTTCAAGACTAAGACTTTTAAAGGCCTAGTTAAAAATAATAATAATAATAATAAAAGAAGACATTTTTAAACCTCTTAACATAACCCTGTTTGAGGTTTGACTGTGTGTATATCGGAGGATGTGAAAGATTATTAGTTGCTCTCACCTTGTCCGTGATGTCATTGTCAGCGAGCTCCAGAATGTCCCGCGTCAGATCGCTCACCGTGTCCAGAGTCATGGAGCTGTTCTGGAGGAGATGTCTGTACGTGAAGAGGCAAACATTTAGATCGACTGTCCTCGGAGTTAGTTTACATCTGATAAATTGCTATTCCCTTATGCAAACAAGAAGCTATCTATTACAATCACAACAGAAATATGAACCCTTCAGGGCAACAGTTTAGCTTACCTTGCTACTTTCTTGCTGGACAGCCTCTTGCCAGCGCTGTGATGGGGGAGAAAGAACAACAGGAAAAATGTTCAGGAAGAGAAAAAGGAATGGAGGAAAGAGACGCTATCTCCTACTATTTGTTCTAGCATCACCCCACTCCCAATCCCTCCCTCTGCTAGCACAGATAAAAGTGCATGTTGAGGTTGTTTTTTTAACTGATAAATCACAGGGGGGTTTTCTTTAAACTAATGCTAGAAGATATTCACTCATCACAGCAATGTAACACAAACACAGCAATGCATTTTTAACAAATGCCGATCCAGGTTTAGTTCAACGGATAGACAGCATCACAGAAACTTTAAATAAAACCTAAAAATAGTTTTATAAATATATATATTTTTCATTTCTGTCTTACATTCAGTCGTGGAACGGATCAAACAGGATTTCAGTATCACTAAGTTTCTGTAATACAGCTACTGGTCAGTAATCCTGGATCAGCACCTCAGTTTCTAATAAAAGCAGGTTCTTTGAAAAGCTTTGCGCCGCTACCAGCAGTCATTCGCCAACAACTCAAACGAAGCATGAAGACGACGGCATGAGGAACCAAAGATACTGAGAAAGACACCACTCACCTGTGATACCTGGGGGTGATTGTTTCAGGTACAATCAGTCTATTTGTTTATGTTTCAGATGCGCAAAGTGTCGGTGTCATGTATGAGTGGCAAATCATAATCTTTACAGATGGAATGAGCAGGCGACCGAGTGAGTTGTTTTCCATGAACAGATGCTCAATATTAACTCTAGCAAAAAAACAACAACAATGGTTCCGATGAAAATGAGGTAAAATGGGCTTAAAAACATACCCCGAAAAATCCTGATGTGTGTGCGAAAGTACAATCTGTGCCAGATCACGCACCATGCTAGTCCGACACATACATGCATGATACTGTATCTAATCAGCACTGCAAACACATCCACACAGCCTACAATCTGAGGGGGGGGGTTGTGAATGACGTGTTACCTAGTCATCTCTAGGAAATTGAGGCGCGTGGAGAGGTCCTCGAGACGACTTATTTGTTTGTGACACTGGCTACAGAAAAAGTCCAGCGCCTCCTCCCTGAGGAAGCTCTGAAAGCAGTCAGGGAGAGGAGCAGGTGCACTGGAAAGAGGAGACAGGGGAGGAAAGAGGAGGAGGAAGTGGTGAGTGACGGACAAGAAGGAGTGCACTGAGGTGGGACAGGACACCTCTGAAGGCGGTGCAGGAGCTGGGTATTAGTGACATCAACAAGAAGAGTTTGAAAGAGTAAAGTGTGAGGGGAGACAGACTGTAGTGTGATCTGCTTTCTGGATTAGTGAAAGGAAACATTCTAGCAGGAAGAACGAGCTGACATCTCTTCATTCTTGTCTACGGCACCTTGACATCTTTTTCCGCGAGCACAGAAACCCTACAAACTGCCGCCAGTTAAGCTAAATAAACCAAAGAAACGTAAGCTCTCAAGCAAACAAATGAAACACAGAGTTGATTATTTCATTGTTTGGAGTCTGTACGCTCTCCTCACATCACCTCTACCAGCTGATTGTTCATTCAGGGAGCAGAGTCGGCTCTGAATTATGCAACACGCTGGCACAGGTTCCTGTTTATGTAGGCAGAAATGAGGCAGGGCAGACTTTGAGTGAGTGTCACTTGATGGTCATATGAGCTGTTGTACCGAGCTTTTTTCGCTTAATGGCATGAAGGGCGACTTTGTTAAATAATGACTACCCTGATGTGTGTGTTTGTAGAACAGAGGCAAACCCGACAGTGTGTACGTGCTGTCAACGTGCTGTAATATGTGTATGGACAAGTGTGGGGGTGAGCGTAGGCGGAACCGCTACATGCGCCAGCAACAAGTATGATTGGCTCAAAAACACGGTGACGCATCCTCACTGAGTGGGTGAAGTTTGTGGGATGCAGTTAGTTTTTCTTTTTTGTGTGAGTATGATTTTATTTAGTCAACCATCTGCAGATTTCTGCACAACTTGTACGCCATGAAAGCTTTCACATAAAATCTATTGACTGAATTTATTTCTCAATTGTGGTTCTCACCGGTTGTAATTATCCTGCATGTGTTTCGTCCCATTGTATACATATTTTCCATTTAATGTATCCTTTTACCACACTGTTACAATTAATTTAAGAAACTTTAAAGGTGCATTATTTAGTTTTGGGGAAGATATTTTAATCAGAAGAGAATGGTAATAATTGACTGATTTTTAACCAAATGAACAGTCTTCGTTTCAGTGACTCAACAAACGGAATAAACAAACTGAACTTAAAGGACGACACAATGTCATACTCTTTTACTTTGTTTATGTGGCAGGACCCTGCCACCTTCCTAGCCCCAAACAGTGTTCTGGGGACCTTATTTTCCTCTGAGAAAGGCCTGTTTATTCAGTTATGGTAAAGAAAAATATGTCTGAGTTTGCATCATTATCTCATTAGTATTATAAATCTTAAAATTCTGAGTTGGAATTTCTTCTCCAAAACCACATAGTAAAGATTCGTAGAATTCACAAATAGCTAAGTAGTACTTTTTCTATTCCTATTCATGCCAATCCATTTTGACCAGCTTATTTCTGTATCGTCAATGGGCTACCAAAACTAAGCAGTTAGTTGTTAAGAGCTTCCTGGCAAGGCAAATCGCAGAAATATAACCCAAGTGGGAATTACGCATTATCCAGCTTTGGGTCTCCGACGAAAACAGAGGGAGGAAAAAATATGACTGGGAAAAGGCTACAATAAGAGCCTCAATACAATGAATGGTGCCATAAATAAGAGCTTGTGTATGTGTATAAATTTAGCAGAGCAAGGTATCTGACAAACACCATAATATAGCCAAGGTCAACCTGTATCTGAACTCCTGCAGCCCTGAAGCAAAGCTTGTTAGATACTCCTTAAGATGTCTGAACTCAAAGCAACAAAACATCCACCTGTTTGTCCCAGAAGGATTGGCAACAGGCGCCATCCTTGAGACTTAACCAGTATGAGCGTAAAACCTTCACTCTGACTAAATGTGAAAGGAGCACAGTATGGGAAGAGAATTTAGCCCACGATACACATTTCTAATGACAAAGCAGCAGTGAAAGTCAGGCTAATGGAATGAACTTTGTTTACACTTCATTTATCTTGCCCTTCAGCAGAAAAAGGAGGCAGATAAGACTTAGAAGGACGAAGGACGTCTCCGGAAAGCTCTTATCAACGTCTGACCTCGCTGTCTTTGTTGAAAGAGAAACATTTTCTCTGCAGAACGTGAATAGAGGCATTTAAAAACAAGATTGTAACAGTGGCACCAGGAAGGGTTAATATTCATGTCTCATTTCAAAATGACTTTGTCTTCATTCGAGATTAGAGTTCAACAAGTAAAAAAAGTTTAAACGTGTGATGAGCTCATACCTGGGAGAGAGCAGTGAGGAGCCATTGACCTGCTCAGGAGACTTCACCAGACTGGAGTCGCCCTGCACCTCGGACCCGTCCACGCTGCTCTCCAGCAGCAACTCTGAGGTGTTACTTTCTCCGAAGTCCTCAAAGTGCTCTTCCTCTCCACCGATGACGGTCACCAAGGTTGGCTGGTGGTTGTGGAGCTCAGAGTTCAGGGAAAACCTGTGGAGCACACAAGAATGGGTTGCTGTGTGTGTGTGTGTGTGTGTGTGTGTGTGTGTGTGTGTGTGTGTGTGTGTGTGTGTGTGTGTGTGTGTGTGTGTGTGTGTGTGTGTGTGTGTGTGTGTGTGTGTGCGCACGTGTGCGTGCTCACTTGTGTTTACAGCAACAACAGTGTACTTAAATTTAGACCTGAGCTGTAATAAAAGGAAAAGGTGTCAAGTTATGGGACAACCCTGCTCCTTAAAAGTTGAGACTGTAAAATAAAACATAATGTGATAATTAGCTAATCATTTTTGTGATATATTCAATTGAAAATGGAACAAAGACACAATATTTAATGTTTTACCTGACAAAGTGAACTGATTTTTGTTAGTTTCGCACAGGGGCAACGAAAATCATCATCAGAGAATTCTATTACATGAGCCAGGGGAACGTTGGTAAACAGTTTGTTTGATACTGCTTTCATTTTCATTTCACACCGCGTAGGATGAAAATGGAGGTCTGACTGGGTATGAAAAGCCACATAACTGTCCAGTTCAGAAGCCACAATCTCTGCCAAACCAAACAATGCCAATCTTTTGAATCCATTCAAAGAAAATAGACAAGCCTGACCAATAGTATCTGGGCAACGAGTTCTAAAAAAGCCTGGCTAATGGTTGTTGTGTTGGACCCAGAAGCCTGGAAATGACTACTGTGAATCTCAAACAAGTACAATTAATCTTCCCCCAGCAAGTAAAGAGCGGCAATCTGGACAGGTTCGACAATCACTCCCCTTCAAAGGTAATCTGTTAATTCACATTAATCCCAAAGGCTGCTTTGGCTGAAACAAAATGTCTCGCCTTGTTGTTAATGCGAAACCACGCTGGGAGCACATGAGACATGTGAGAGAAACCTTCATGCAGTTGGATGTGGGTCAAGCTAAAGGGATGTCCTCAACAGAAAGGGCTCTGGCTGATTATCTGATGAAAAAAACCTTCTGGGGGGATCTGCAAGTGTTTGCCGTGAATGTGACAAGAGTAACAAGAGTTTCAGTAAATGTTCTATTTGATCTTCGCTCAACAGGAAAACTGGCCTTTCCTGTTGTCCAACAGGAAACGTTAGAAGTCTTAAACACACACAGGACGAGGATATCCAAATCAACAGAAAAGCTTGCTTTCTCAGCACACCGTTTGATTTTGCTTGACAATTTTCCACTTCAGAGCTAAAATATCAACTTAATTTACAGGGCGAGAACCTAAAATCATTCACACAGACACTGTGAACACTCTTCAGTCTCTTTCAACTCAAGCAAACAATGCCCTCTCAATGACATTGAATACTAAACACAACCAGTTCTGAAGTCACTTACCCTTTACCCAGGCTCTTACTACTTGGCCCCACATTGAGGTCCCTCGCACAGAGGGACGGCGATGAGAGAGAACGCATCTTTGAACGCCCTCCGCTGCCCTGGCGTGTAAGCCGTGGAGCAACTGGAGTCAAAACCCCGGACAACCAGAGTGGAATCCTGAAGTTTCACAGGTTACACCGATTTGAAACAAAACAAACACAACTCTCCAGTCCGGAGAACAACCAAGTGGTCTGTGGTCCTAATGAGCTGTCAATCTGCAGTGTCACACCGCCTGTGCCACCCTACAAGATTTGAGGCTGTACCAAGCCAGCAAGGGCTGACTGCGAGTGGGTTAATCTGATTTGAGGCTAAGCAACGGCCAACAGACAGTCCTGCTGACCGTCCAAGGGCCAAATGTGTGTGGGGACACGGGTAGGACAGCGGAGGGTGGGGGAGGCTAATCCTGTTAGATTCTTAATCCTCAGCTCAGTGCATATACTCCTACCCTGAATATGGCTAGAGGTAGCTAGGCTAACCAGGCTGCATTGCAAAATCTCAGCTTACTTACTGCCCTTTCTGTAGCATTTACTTAAACCCAGCGGTCAATCAGTTTAAGTAGCTAATTGTTTTTGACTAGGAAAATCCCTTTCATATATAAATATTAATCTCCGTTCACAGAGCTTGAGAGAAAATAGACTCTAACATGCTTATGTCACTGATAAACCAAGAGTGCGTCTTCATTCTGGCAAGTTAGCAAAAAATTTTCAAAACTTTTGGTCAACAGACTGCTGAAATGAGAGAATATGAAGGTCATCGAGTCGTACAGTGTGAGTGTAAGGTTCCCGTCAGCGGTGGACTTAACTGAATGAGTGGAGGGGATTCAGAGAGAAAAAAGGGAAAAACAACAACAAAAAAAGAGCCAACTCAACACTTCCTGGAATTCAAGGCTCAATCATGGAATGGGAAGTCCAAACACATCCACGTCAGGCAGACCACTCGGCTCTGTCATCAAGCCGGACAGACGGGTCACAGAGTCAGCAGATGAGGCCTCAGCTCTCTGCACTTCCTCCCTCGTGTTTGCCCTAAATACCCCATCAAAACGAACATTCATGCACAGATGTATAGACCTCATCTGCAGCAACTACCTGCCCTTTAGAATTTGATCCATTCTCTCGCTTATTATTATCAGGATAACCAAGGGGTTCATGATTAGGAATTTAAAAATCTCATCCTATTTGTTTGATCAGCACCGAGACACTTCGTTACCATCGTTCTGGTCTAAATGACTCATTACTGTGCTTATCATCACTGATACATCCGTCGGAATTAATCCCAGTCTTTTACCAAAGAGACAAGACTAAAGCAATATATTCTCTATAATAATGCCATAACACCAACACTGTCTGATACAGACAAACCCATTTTCAAAATTCATTCTTGCTCTTCTCTTTACCCTTTTCACACTTAGTCACAGTAAAACTATAATCTATAATCATGCCATCAGAAGATAATTCAAATCCATTAACAGATCTTTACACCATCTTCAGTCAGTGAAAATTTAAATCCTCACGTTCTAGTAAATAAAGACGACTTAAACATGTGACACAGGCTGTTCATTTACCACACCGGCCCACTTGAAAGAGATTTGGAATGCGGCAGCTGTCAGTCAAGAGGACAACCTCCACTATTTCGACTACACTGAGTGGGCAGTGCTGGTGTTGAGGGGGGCTGGGATAACTTGGCACTTTACATTAATTATATAGTCACGTCACTTTAACAACACTAGTCACCTGCAGAGATGTGTGAAAGCAAGCTCGTTACCAGCCACTGGTAATGGCTGGTAATGTTTTCACATATTGAGTCATTGTGCGTGTGTCATCATGGCAAAATGTGGTCCTGGAGACAGATTTTGCAGCGGGAACGACCACAGAAAATAGTTTTGAGTACTTCGGCAGCAAGCTGTTGACAGATTTTTGTCAGTGCAACAGCATCACAACTGCGCAAGATGCAAGTCGTGAAACCAAATCGAAGATTGGGGATTGGGGACGATTGACCAAGTCACACTTTACTGGACACCCCTGGCCCGCCATCAGTATTGATACATTCATGAAACTTTGTGTGTAGTCGAGATCAAAATGAAGACCCAAGTACTACCTTAATAATGTGGTAATGACTCCTGAGTAGTCATGGGTGGAAAAACAAGATGATTACTTACAATGTGGTTTTCAATTGTAACTGTAACATTAATGCATATCATCAATATCATATTTCATGAATAGTGTTGCTTTGCTAGTGTCTTTGATAAACTACTAGCCACATCTCACCAGCAATCAGACTGACTGCTACTTTTGGGAAAACTGTTATTTTCTTTAGTCTGTTATCCAACTGGTAAATTAGGTCTTCACCATCTCCCATGTTAGTCCAAGTGTTATTATTATGTGAGACAATCAAGCATGCATTTGGAAATAACATCATTTCAAAAAAGAAATTCAATTGTATGTAGTTAAGCTATGCGACACAGGAGTTTTCTACCAGCATGTTATTGTAAACAAACACTGAGATTGGTTGTATAAACCTCTACTATACATTTTCAGAAAAGAATAAAAGATTTTAACTCCAGTCCCAAGCAACCAGGGGCCAAAAACAGAAAACCGCTGTGATAAAACTATGAATAGATATCAAGTGGTTCCTGAAAAACGCATCAGGCTGCAGGGAGGAAAACACTAAAAATATTTCACCTACTGTGTTCACCGACAGTTTGCCCCATAAACTGAGAATTCAGAGAAGATGAGCAGATCTCAGACTCTTTGCAGCGGATACAAAGGATGATCAACTCAGACACTCCGACTCGGGTAAAGAATTTCTGGAAGGGCTTTATGCACTCAAGGTCTCTGCAGCTCACACTGTGCACATTTCAAGTTATCTCTGAATGAGCCTTCCTGTGCAGCCGTACTGAAAACACCAACAGTCGTCTCCCCGCTGACTACGGAAAGTGCTGCCTCAAACTGCCTGTGACGATACATGGTGTACGAGCACACGAGGAGCCCTTTAATTGACAATTAAGGACAAAAAAGAAGACAGAAGTCTACTAAGATACCATATGTTCAACTGACTTTCTTCCCACTGGTCTATATGGGGGAATTCGAGGCGTTAGGTCAATGAAATGGTGGCTGTCTACTGCCTGTCTGCTGACCCAAATAGAGCTCAAGTGATCCTGCGATGGGCATGAAAGACTTGAAAACCATGTGATGTGAGTGAAAGGTCAGAGCAGGGCTAACCCTTTGCTGGAAATCTGAGACACATTTACGGTAAATTCTGCGGCCAGCGGCGATTACAAACAGCATTATAATGTTAATCTAGTTCTCATGGATTACAACTGATGATGTATTACAGAAGTTATTCGGGGTTGCCAGTAGCCAGTTTGCCTCAGCGTCAAACACAAAGCAAAGGACTTATTTATATCCAGGAAACGCGAGCTTATCGGCCAAAGTTGACATTGTGTATATAGTCGAAGGTGAAATTTTTCACCAACCTATTTCCGCCATCTTCAGGGTCGTGCAGCGTGGCCTCGATGCCACTGTCCGTCTCCACATCCTCGTGCATCTCAGGGGGTACGAGGGCCCCCGTGTCCTCATCGGTGAAGGTCTCACACTCACTGTAAGTGCTCTCAGAGCCCAAGTACGCACTGTCCGTCACCTCATTTTGCTACAGCAACAGAAACAGAAAAAAGAATAAAAACATTAGAGAACATGCAAATGATCTGAACTTTCTTTTGTTTTACAAAAGAAAAGTTTCAAGATGAAGAGCACACAGTCGTCATTTTAATTTGAGCAAATTGATCTGAATATTGAAGGTAATAACAACAGCATCAACAGGGCATGAATGTGAATGGAACTAAACATATACAAACTTGAGTGGATCAGAATCAGAGTCAGCTTTATTGGCTAAGTGTGTGTACACATTAAGTATTAAGAGTTTTCCCATCACACTGAATGTACTTGCACAACCTAGGATGAAAATAAGTGAAAAGAAAACTGAAACTAAACTGGCATAACATTTTTGATTTACATAGATAATAAAATGTAACAAGGATTGCGTACTATGAGTTAGTCACAACCGCATCCAAGTTAATCAACTCTCGGAAGAGGTCGGGTTATGTGGGCTCTGCAGTGGTGAGGAGAGCGAGAAATTGAAGCTGGTACTGATGTATTGATCCTGCTGATAATCAGTATATTTCCAATATACAATATCAATATTTTGTGATAAATCTACAACACCTGTTAGAACTATCTTGTACACAAGTATGTGGGAAAGACAGGTGTCTATATAAACATATATATCAAAAATACCAAAGACCAACAACATAATAAAATCTCTGTAACATAAGTCAAGTGCTCTGTAAGTTGTCTGTGGGTTTTCTTATTATAATTATGACATGACTGGATCCATTGCAGCAGTACTGCAGACCAGGTTTAGTTCAAATAAAGATATTTTCCATTAAATATGAAGCAAAAGGTGGACAACACTACTATGGTTTGATCAAACAGTAGAGGATAAAAACAGCCATTTAAAGTTCGCCTATTTTGAATCCTGCAGTCTAGCCAGCAGGTATTGACGCCAATTACACCAACGACCAAACAAATCATAAAGCATGAACAGGCTTCAGAGACAGTCTGCTGTGACTCAGATGGCTGTTCCAAGCAAAACCTGCTGCTTCAACACCTCTAAGCAACAAGATCAACAAAGTGAGCCAGGTTTAGGCTTTCCAAGCAACAAATACCAAATGCTCAATACACAGCCCATAGACAGAAACATGCCCAAAAATCACATCTGAGGCCAATAGCTACTAGAGACCCATTATCAGGTATCAGAGCAATAATGAAGGCTGAACAGGTGAGTCATGTTGGAAAGCATTAACGTACCATTAGAAATGAAGCGTCAGGTGAAGCAGGGCACAGCGGGCTATCTACCATGCCCAGAACCATTCTCTCTGCCTGGGCTCACCGACAGGAAAGCTGGCCTGCCATGAGAGCCTTCTATAACTGCTACTAATGCTCCCTCACCTTCACTCTCAGGGAGAGTGTTTAGGGGAAAAAAAAAGAAAATACTGTGACACCACTGTAACGCCTCGTTCAGCTCCACTGGGTGGTCAGAGGGGAGGAGACAGAGACAAAGTCCAAAGAGTAGCAGAAGTCAGCTGTAATGCTTGATCAAGCAGGCCTAAGTTAAAATGCCACACGATCAACAGAATAACTGTTTAATCTTTCCTGACTCCTGGGAGATTCACTTCCTGGCCCAAAGTGACAGTATAAATCATTAAAGCATGTTCTACAGCTTACACACTGTACAGGGAACGAAGGCCATTCATCAAAGCAACCTGCTATAACTGCCTGACTGTGTGCCAACAGAACACATGTTTAACCTGGACGGCAGAGTGGCTGTTGAATCACTAAACTACAACAGAACAGCTGGTTATGACATGAAGACTGTGAGATGGAAATGTGAAAGTTAGCAACGCCAGAAAATATTTATTAAAAGGAAAAAATTGGGTGGACGGGGCGTTGCTTTTCTCTTGTGCCAGGTCTCGGCTGAACAGCCTCACCTAGCCTGTTTTGAAAGCAAACAGGGGCAGAACAGCACAGCCATTGAGAGCGAAGAACCCTTTTCTGCCAGAGAGCCGAGGGGGAAAAACAAGGCCGCGGACACAGGTGTGGCATCTACTTCAAACGTAAATACGAACTTCCCCAAAATTCAGCTTACGGGTTCCAGTAAACAGCAAAGAGACTTTATAAATCACAGGACCGTAAATGTTGTTAGTTCAGACTCACATTTACTCTCCTGTTTTTGTTAGTGACCATGTTCAGTTTCGTTTGTAATGTTTGAATAAAAGACCTCTTAACTGCATTGAAAAAATCTTTGGTCAGCTTGATCAGTTTATGTTCATATGTAACTACACATAACATAGACCAGGGCAGCCCAGGCTGGTCCTGAATA
>OMLP01015249.1:15334-25933 GCA_900302685.1 Spondyliosoma cantharus | reverse complement strand
TCACAGAGAAGGTTTTCACTTACTCATGTTCTGCCTTTTAATCCTTTTTACACTACAGGACTCACTCTTTATCCCTGAAGTCCTTACAGGCAACTATAGCACGCCTACGCTCACTGACTCTCTGTCTTTCCCTGTTTTTATGCTTTTGGGTTTCCAGTCTGCCCGTCTGTAGGAACATATGTACATTTATCAGTCTCAATCTTGCGAACTCATACTCAGGAATACCTGAATGCATTTTATTACATTTAGTACAACGTCTGCTTGGACTTGAGGACGAACAGATTAGAATGTGGTAACCTTACAGAACACGTTTTTGGCCATACTTGAAGAAAACGTATGTACTAATTGAGATAAAACTACACACAAATGTCTAATAGGATAAAATGATGGCGTGACCAAAAGGTCACAGGTCAACTTGTGACATCATAATGTTCTGCAGAAACACTTTGCTGGCCATTATTCAGCTGTGCTGCCGGGTTGAAACACGTATGTTTGACAATTTGTAGCTCCCTCGCAGCGACATCCATATTTGAAGCATTGCAGGCCACCACAAGCTCGCTGGTTTTGCTGATATTGAGCTTAAGGTGATTGTCAATATAGTGCTAACTTCCATTTTGCCAAAAAATGCACTACATACAGACATGGATGTAAACTGCAACTTGGCTGGTTAGCAGAGGCTTTTACAACCCTGGGGCAATAACTCTAGTTTCTCTCCGGAGAACAAACAACTGTCTGACAGTCACATGTCATGAGCTGATGATTTTCATCTCGTATGAAGGATGTAATCAAGCGTTTTGTCATGAAAGAGTTTTGCAAAGCCTGTTTGTCTGCAAAATACCTGAGGAGTGGTGTTGAGACTTTTAGGAACATCAGTGAAAGCAGATGAAAGCTACATGCGAAGTAGGGCGGTGCTGGTGGATCGTCCATTTACAGATCTGATGTTTGTCCATTCAAACCACAATTTTTCCAGTAAAGAACGTCTCGGTTTGTTGTGAAGTGAAAAGTACGACTTATCTACATCAGTATGCTTTACATGCCACCTCTTGCACCAGCTCAGCTCCTCTGCTCTCCTCAGCTCAGGTCCCTACATTTGCAAGTCGGGCTGAACAAGCCCTGAATCATACGAGATATAGGAAACCGCACAAGCGTTTCCTGTATTGCGAGCCTGTGCTGATGGTGCTGACAGTGGTGCTGGGAAAAATGTAACTGAAACTAGGAAGGTGCTCCACAGTGACTCAGCACTGTGTCACTGAAGAAGACTTACCGGTAGTCATGGCTGTGAGATAACCGCAAAAAAAAGCTTGATGTGACTCACAGGTGAAACGTGACTTGAAAGCTACTGGTGGGATTCTGGGCGTGTCTTCTATATGTTATTGCACCAGTATGTTGCGCTTGTGCTCATAAATGATGTAAAACTAGATGTGTGTCCATCAGAGAGCTGGCCGGAGTCTCTGTCCTCGGTGACTATAAAGTGTAACTCTAGTCTCACAGATGCAAATTGCCGTTCCATTTATGGCAGCGATTAACAAAGGACCCCCCTCTTGTGGAGTCTTTTGTTTCTGTCGGCCCTTCCTTAGTATCAGAAGTCCTTCTAACCGTAAGAGGCAGTCAGGCTATTGTGTTGTACTCTTTTTGTTAGGTGGCGGTAAATAAGAGCCCAATCGCTGCTTCTCAGGTTCTAGCACCCTCTTTAATGCTTTATTCTCACTCACTCTACTGTAACTTCATCTGGCTTCTCACCGTAACAGAAATCTGTTGTGGGTAAGTGGCGGTCAGACTTTGTTATGATAAGTTAACACTTACGTATTGTTTTTTATTAAAAAAAAAAAAAATTCCCTCCAAGTTTTGTTACCCTCTAGTTTGGCTAACATCTGTTTGAATAGTCTACTTTGTATCCAGTTTTAGTCATTGTTATGTAATTGTCTTCTCTTCTATTGTTCAGGCAAGAAGAAAGAAACTAAGAGCAGTATCTAGCAGCTGGTTAGGGTCGAATTTCTGCTGAAAGAAAATACTTTTGAATGCAAATGTCAGCGCTGTGTTTTTCAGTTTAAAAACAATAAAGATAATATCCATGTTGTCTTCATGACATGCAAGGAGTCTTTAAGACTTGATACACAAAGGGATGTGATTTGAGCAAATAGAAGTTTGTGTTTTCGGTACAAATCAATTACATCTCGTCAGACGGCTACAATTTGATTTTCACCACAGTTATCAGTGATGTTTTATTTTCCCTCAACTTCAGATATATTTAAGAAATCTCAGTGGATGTATCCTACCTCTGCTACTTCTCGTCTCTTCACTCTACCTACATGTTAATTTGACACACTGATGCACAATCGAAATTGATGTGCAGGCAAGGAGCTGCGCGTCACCCTGGTGTTCTTCTTCTTCTTCTCCGTCCTGAACGTCAGACAGACTTGACATGGTCAGCACATTGCTGCCATCCTGTGGGCAGACGTACGTGTAACACTCCGTGGTATGGAGCTACTGAAAGACTGACAGTGTTTGACTTCTCAATCAATTTTACTTGTGAATTGTAAGGAAGCTAGCGGTTGCAAATGAGGGTAATCAGGGCAATCATCAATGCTGAGGACTTGTTTTTGTAACCTTGTATTGTTTTGTGTTATTCAATACAATCACATTTAGTGATAGTAAACATTACGGTTGACATTTTCACTGTAAGATAGTCATCTAAAAAATGTCAGGGTTTCATGCTATCACTGTATATTGTATTATAAAATTATTCTTATTGTTATTATCAGTTACAATGAACTTTTTAAAAGGAGGAAAACAAAAGTGTTTTTTTGTTGAACACACACCTTGTTATAATTGTACTAAATATTATAGCCTGACGGACAAGAAACTCGAAATGAACTTGAAAAACTACAATTCAGGGCCATCAATAAGCAAATGTACACGTTATGACAATCATCCATTTTCACACCATGGTATACTTTGAAAACTGCATCTCGCTGCAACCCTAGTAAACATTGTGTACTCTGGTTTCAGGTGGAGAAGATCCGTCAGGTGAAGGCCAAGTCTCTGTACCTGCAGGTGGAGAAGCTGCACCAGAGTCTGACCAAGTTGGACAGCACCATCGCTGCGGTCAGCCAGGTGCTGGACGAGGGCCGCCACCTCGACGTGCTGCTGGCCAGGGAGCGAATGCTCACCCAGATCCATGAACTCAAGGCACTGCGGGGCCTGCTGCAACCACAAGAGGATGACCGCTTCATGTTCACTCCTCCAGACCAGGTAGGCACTGACACCCTGCAGGTCATGGATCCTTAACGAGGGGTCAGGGAGTCTAGGATTATAAATGTATAGCTACTTTGCAGTGCAATGATGTAATGATAGTAGTTGCAGAAAAAGTGCTTCAAAGAAATGAAGTGTATCCCACATGTTTCCCACAGGCTCTGTACGTAGCCATCCAGTCCATGGGTCTCATCAGCAGCGGAGCTTTTGCCCCAGTCACCAAAGCTCATGGCGAGGGTCTAAAAAGTGCGCTTCGTGGCAAGCCCGCCTCCTTCACTGTGATTGGATACGACCACGACGGTGAGCCACGTCTCTCTGGCGGGGACACCGTGTCTGCCATCGTCATGTCAGGTACAGATGGCAACCTGTCTGCAGCCGAGGTAACGGACCACCAGAATGGCTCGTACACCGTCAACTACCTGCCCAAATGTGAGGGGGAGCACCTGGTGTCGGTGCTGGTGTGTAACCAGCACATCCAAGGCAGCCCCTACAAGGTGATCGTGAAGTCAGGGCGGAGCTATGGCTCCCTGGGCTCCCAAGTGTCATCCTTCGGGTGCGAGGGGGAGGGAGATGGACAGCTGTGTCGTCCGTGGGGCATCAGCGTGGACAAGGAGGGATACGTGGTGGTGGCTGATCGCAGCAACAACCGCATACAGGTAGACCTTTTATTTCTCTCTTCCTCCTGTGTAGCTGCCAAGTGTCAGACATGATGTGTGTTTACAGCACTTCAGGAAATAATGAAAAATCAAACCATTTAAAGCAAATGTAAAGAAAGTTATTTGATTTCAGGGCTCTCGGTTAGATGTCGACCAATTAATCGGTTCGGCCGATCCCTCTCCCTCATAATCGAAAGTAACAAATTGACACAGACAGGTAACAGCTGTACGTTAACGTTAGATATGCAGCAGCCATACATGCATAGCAGACTTTAATTAATGCACATTTTCAATCAGAGTTTTTTGTTTTCATTAAGTAATTCTCCACTCCATGAAATACCTTCCACGTATTACTTTGGTGAGAGGGTTAGAAAATATTGGCTAAATCTTTGCAGTCCCGTTGTAACGTTAAACGTTAGAACAGCTGATTTTACCGGAGGCTGAGAAGAGTGGCATTCAAGTCATATTTAGTTTCGCATGGCCAGACTTCTCTCGTCTTGACCAGTTTTCAGTTCATTCTCCCCACAAGTTATCTAGCCTCAAATATAAAATGCAGCACCATCACCTTGTCTAGGATCGGGACAGGGCACTGAAGGCAGCCAGGCAGGCAGGCAGGAAAAGAAACCATTCTTTTAACATTACCCCGAGAATATGCACCGGGGTAAGAGTTGGTTTGTAAGAGTGGCATTGAACAATGTAACGGGACGCGCAACAGAAGTAATCCACAGAACAGCTTCACTGTAAATACAACAGATTCCAACGATGTAATCCACTAAATTACATGTTTACAGATCTTGTGTCTTGATATCAAACAGACAGCCACTGCTAGCTTTTCAACTCAAATTAAAGACTGTCCTGCACATATCTAAAATTACTCTATTTTACTAATGTTACAAAGTTTAGCTGTAACTTCTCACCGAGAGGATGGGAGGGACTGGAGGGGAGACAGAGAGAGGGCCCTAATGTTCAGTTCAACAGTTCTAATAAAGTAAATACCAAAGATTGTTCAAGTTCAACAGTGTTACATTTATAAAAATAAATACAATATGAATAAAAGATATTAATATAGATGACTATGTTGTACTTCTCCAGCTTTCACCAACAAAAAACAGCCTTCTCCTTCAGAGAAATGTCGGCCTTTTAAAATCAACTTCTACTCTCAGTGACTCTAACCACCTTTTTTTTCTGTTTTCTACAGTCAATTTCAGTCGTTCTTACTTAAATTGCATTGATCATCATCTACCGGGCAGCAAATGTGAACTCCACACTGTTGATTTGTGCTAAAATGTTTATGCAGCAGAGAGTCTGACTTGCAAACTTTATGAGACTTTGTGAGTTGAAAAGTGTCCGAAGCTTATTTCCTCTTACGTCGATCCTCCTGCACACAGACTCCCTCAGTTGTATACACCACCGTCAGTCAGGGACATTTTTGTACTAAGGAATCGATGTAAATAAATAAATAAATACTACCTTGAAATTGCACTGCATTTAATAGAACGAATGGCATAAAAATAAAATGCCGATAGGGCCACAACTACCGACTGCTCACTCTGTGGGCTTGAGTGGTTCTCACAGACGTCACTTGCTTTGCTGGGCGAAGCCATTAGCAAAAACAGAACCGAGTTTGCCTTTAGCAAGCAGTTTAATGCGAGAGCTTTGCAGTAGAGTTGGTACAATGTTGTAACATTTAAAGTGGAAAAGATGAGCAATATTTTGTTCCTTCCCTCTCCAGATATTCAAGCCTTGCGGTGCTTTCCACCACAAGTTTGGCTCTCTGGGTTCCCGGCCTGGCCAGTTTGATCGTCCAGCGGGGGTTGCATGTGACAGTCAGAGACGAATCATTGTGGCTGATAAGGACAATCACCGTGTGCAGGTAAGAACACCCATTTAGACGTGAAGCCACACATCTGTACGTACCATTTCTTACACGATTGCTTAAAGTTCAAAACCTACAGGAAGGCTGCGTAAGAAATCATGTAAAAGTAAGTTAAAAAGAAACACGTTTACTTGTGCGTAAACACATCGCTCCTCATGCTTATTCTCTATGCTGCAGATGTAAACATGTTGGACCCTGAGACATTTTCTCTGCCTGACAGGTGTTTACTTTTGAGGGCCAGTTCCTGCTGAAGTTTGGGGAAAAGGGTACCAAGAATGGGCAGTTCAACTATCCCTGGGATGTGGCTGTCAACTCCGAGGGTAAGATCCTGGTCTCGGACACCAGGAACCACCGCGTGCAGCTCTTCGCCCCTGACGGCTCCTTCCTCAACAAATATGGCTTTGAAGGGGCCCTGTGGAAACACTTTGACTCTCCCAGAGGAGTGGCCTTTAACCACGAAGACCACCTGGTGGTGACCGACTTCAACAACCACCGGCTCCTGGTCATCCGGCCAGACTGCCAGTCCGCTCGCTTTTTGGGCTCCGAGGGCACCGGGAACGGGCAGTTTCTGCGGCCCCAGGGTGTCGCCGTGGACCAGGAGAACCGCATCATCGTGGCGGACTCCCGCAACCACAGAGTCCAAGTGTTTGAGCCCAATGGAAACTTCTTATGCAAATTTGGCGCGCAGGGGAGTGGCTTCGGACAGATGGATCGCCCCTCTGGCGTGGCTGTGACGCCTGACGGAGTCATTGTGGTTGTTGACTTTGGAAATAATCGCATCCTCAAGTTCTAAGAAAAAAAAGTTTATTTTTGCATTCTCTCCCTCCGTTTGCCCTTTTGCAGTTTTTTTTTTCCAATGAAGGAAATGGAGGCGAGAGAATGAATCAACAGACACAGGAGGAGGAGAGCTCAGAGAGGACTGAGAGCATGTTGAAGTGAAGGGAAATTAAAACTGTAAATTTTTATTATTATTGTTTTTTTTATTATTATTATTGATATTTTCCCAATCAGATATCTGTGGTATGTATGACAAAGGGGACCTCTACAAATTGATAATCAGTAGAAAAAGAGCCATATTTCCCTTCCTCGGTCTCAGCTGCTCTGAATTCTCTCTGTAAGCTCTCCTTAAGCATCCATCTCAGGGAATTTCTCACTTTTCTTGAAATCTTGTACCCTCTGCTCCACACCTACCTCATTTAGCTCTTTATGAATGTACTCATAGTCACTGAGCAGAGGTTTTAGTCCGTGAAGTTTTACAAAGAAGAAAAGTCTACCTCTATACCTTGTTATTTAAGAGAGACAAAAAAAAGAATAGACTGTTCAGTTGATATTTGCACAGGATTAATGGAATTCTTTCTGTGCATTTTTGAAATATGAGTTAAAGTGAACCTCCTGAATGTTGTTGCTGAGACAATACTCAGACCGCTGTAGAGGCTGCATGATTTATTCTCATTAGAGGGTGTTGCTCGGAGACGAACCTAGCGTACAGTAGTGTCCTTTTCATGTTTTTAGGCTACTTAGATTTTTTGCGTATGCATTGGTGCTTGTCTCTGTGTGGCTTTGTGGAGTTTGTAGTGTCCTCATAGCCTAGGAAGAGTGCGCGAAGCGATGCCAAACTTAATAGAATCAAAATTAGCTTGGGTCACAATAGGACAGATGAAAATGATCTATACTTTTCAGGATCTCCCTCTAGCTTTGCTAGTTAATTCTGATTTGATGAATTTATTAAAAAGTAAACATATAAAGTTCAGGACATTATCTCTGAAATAATCCCTGAAATGATCCCCAAACTAAGCCCTGTAATAAAATAAATCCAAAGTGTTTGATCAGCCATACCCCCCTGCCGTCAATCATGTCCCGCAAGACTGGATGATCGAATGTCTCTGATGAAATAAGACGACCTGCGTCATTACTATCCAGTCAGATGCATGAACAACTAAGATGCAAAGATTAGTAAGCAAGGAGACCAGCATCTCCTTCAAAAGGGAGGACCCACCAAAGGATTTTGGAGATGTATTTTACAAGATCTGTATCTATTAGTGATTTTACCGTAGAGATTTAATCATGTAACTGAATGACACCTTTTTGGTGAGGCATGCTGTGTGACAAAAGCCTCACAGGTATACTCCTAATTTGGGTGTCCAGAGGACATTAATGGCATCAAATGAAAGGCCATACATTTTACAATCCTTTGGATTTAGATTGTGGTTGAAAGCCACTTCCTTTTGCCCCTGGGGCCTAGGATTTAGTCCAGTCCATTTAGAGGGCGAGATCACAAAGCCCGGCCCTATTTATTGATCCTTGGAGTTGAGGAGACCTCTCCCAATCGAGTGCTAGTAGACCGATTCCTCTAAAGATGGAGGTCTGTAGACCAGTCAACCAAAGTTAGAATTTCTGCACAATGGCCAACCTTAAGATTTGGCAATTAAAGAAACTAAAAATCCCCTTTAAAAACCTTTTCTTGATTAATCATTGTTGCTGGGACAGTTGATTAAACTCATGGAGTTGAGTTTGTAGCACTGTCCACGTTAGGCTGAGAAGATAAAGTGTGCTTGGGTCACAGTTTATTGTGCATGAGTAGTTCCACATCCTGCCAACACCAAGGCCCTTGTTGTGTGAGGCACGTTTTTAAAAGAAGATCCTTTTCATCTTTCTGCAGAGATGTTCATGTAGAGAACAGAAGATACCTACACCAAAGAGAAACTCCCCCCTTTCCCCTTCGCATTTATCACCTCAGCCCATCAAATGACTCCCCAGCTATATCATTAGTAGACAGCCCATAGGCTCAAAGTAGCATCTCAGATTAGCCTTTGTATCCCGATGTAATTACCATAGAAACTAACTCATACTAACTCTTTGTGGGGTTTTGAATCTCCTTGACCTTTGTTCAATCCGTGTCCCACAGGAAGCACTAGACAATTGCGGTTCGGTTAGCCACTTCCTTAGCCTAGCAAAGAATCTTGGGACCTGTGGAAAGATTCTCTGACTGACTCTCACCTCTGAGGAGACGTGTCGGTCTGCACATGATCAGGATATACATCATCATATCTAAGACATCCTGTACCTCAACGGTCGTTTTTACCTCCTTTGTTTTTTTGTTTTTTTTTTGTAAACCTCATCTCCTGAATACCTCAAACATGTCACTCTTTGCTACTGTGCATTTAAACATTCAAATACCTCAACTTGTTACTCGCTCTGAATACCTCATTTTTACTTTACTCTTTTATTTAAGCAGCTTGTCAGATATTTATGCGTTGCAAATATACCTCATCCTTTGAGTCGTCTTTGTGTTACAGTACAGTACATGTCTCATAGCTCTAGGACCAAAGATCACGGTACTGTTTTGAGTTGAAATTTGTATTATGGTCATCGCTCCATCTTCCAACCCTCTACTATCAATTCTGTAGTCTATGCCTTTTTTATTACCAAGAAACCAAATATGTCAGATGAAAGCATTGTGCCAAAATGATCTGTGAGCGTTCTGTGCCAAACAGGGTTGGCGTTTGGACCACGCTGTTTTACATGACAAATGTCACTGGACCATTATATCATTGATTACAAATGTTAAATCAGAGCAACTGAGAATAAATCCTCGCTCTCTGGTTGGATGCACTTAAGAGGGCTGGGCCCCATTTATCTTTACCTCATGATGATGATGATGAACATGCAGATTCCACTTGTACTTTGTTACTGTGCGCAAAGGGGTGGGGGGGAAAGAGGATGTGGCCTCTTTTAGAGAGTTAAGAAGAACTTCAGAAAACCGCCTTTGAACGCACAACAATGACCTCACAAGAAGATTTCAGCACAATTTACCAAGAGGTTCAGTGTGGATTTTTAGGATGCTCGAGGTTGGTTGTGGAGGACCTTGAGATAAGTCCTCCACTCCACCGTTCTGATCGTGGTTTAAACAAACACATCAGAGGATTACGCCTAACACGTTACAACGGCTGGTTTGTTATCGAGGTGGAGCTGTTGGCCAGTTTGATTCCACACGCCCTGCTGCTTTCAACCCAACACCTAGTTTCACCAATAAGATTGTTTTGTTTTTTGTTTTTTTTTTGCTTTTCAGTATTAGTCTATTTCTTTTTTTTTTTTTATTATTATTATTAAGATTGGAGAATTCTATCTTTAAGATCCTTAGGTCTTCACTCTTAAAGAGGAAAAACGTGTTTTAAACCTTTATTTGTTCTTCATTTTGTTGCATGCTTTAAAAAGTCCTTGTATTATAAACATGTCTCTCAGATAGGTGTTGCAAAACACAGACGGGGTGGGTAGCCGACTATTGGTTTTTACCAAAATACCCAAAGATGTGTATGTGTGTGTTAGGATTGCGTTGGATGGAATTAACTTTTGACCTTTGCGATTGTATTTCCTGTTCTCAAGAGGCTCGGCGGAGCACAACCTGTTCAGCCAGCCATACCTCGATTCCTGAGAAACAACAGAGGCAGCGTTTTGTGACAAAGGCTCCCTCTGATATGCAGAATATGGCTAGACATATTAACGTATTGTCCTTTCACACTCAAGCCCTGTAACTGCTGAGCATAGATTTACCGTACAAACAATGATGAATCCATAAGGCAGCCATTTTGTGTGTGACCTAATGGGAACTCCCTCGCTGTCGTGTGAGGAGCAGCTATGTTTCTTCAGCACAAACTAGCAATCGGCTCCCTTCCTTGACTACATAAGAATCCAGGAAGTGCAGTGACGGCTCCCGTCATGTGATTGGTTGACTGCACTCCTGCTTGGCAGTTTTTCCTTTTCTTTCTTTCTTTCTTTTCTTTTTTTTTTTTTTTTTTTTTTTTTTTTTTTGGGCCC
>OMLP01015249.1:0-14068 GCA_900302685.1 Spondyliosoma cantharus | reverse complement strand
TAGTTTTTTTTTTTTTTTTTTTTTTTTTTTTTTTTTTTGGTTTACACTTAAATAAATAAAGTTGTATTTCTTTGACTTCAAAACGTGTGACTCTCTTTTGAAATCTACTGCCACCTTTTTTGGTTTTTAAATATTCTTTTTCTTTTTCTGCTCCTATATTCTTGTATCTCTATTTATGTTATGCAAATGACCAAAGGTACGTAAGAATTTCACTGTAATTATATGTGACAATAAAGTAAAGTAAGTTAAGTAAGTAACTGCAGAAATGCTCCGATCCGTTTGTTATAATGAAATGGATTGAGTCTGAACTCGGATGGCTTCAGACTGGACATCAGTCACTGAGGGTTGTTAAACTGCAAGTGATATATATGTACGCGCACATGATGTGGCCATCAAATCGCACACATTAGTCATATATGTGTATTTATTCCACGTGTTCACAAAACTGGCTTTCTTGGTGACACTCCTTTCCTCGTGTAGAGAGGACCTGAGGCCTTTCCCCCCTTCTGTTGGGTCACATAATAAACGACACCTGCTCAAGGCACGAGAACAAACGCACCCTGCGTTACTTACCGAGTGAGTCTGAAAGTGGTTTGGACAGTAACCGGTTTCACTGGAGGAAAGAAGAGGAAATGGAAATGATTGTGAATAATACAACTAATGGTGACTGAACTCTGTTTGTGACGTGGAGAGAGGGCAATAGTGGCAGTCTACAGTCCGCAACGTCTGAAAGACAGATTTCACATGAAGACATGCAAAGACGCGAGGTGGCGCTGCAGCGGATCCTGGCTCGCTGTCTGTGCCGGATGAATGTCGTTTGTCAGTTTCAAAGCGACATATTTCAAGGACAAGGCCTTCTCTGTGTGACGGACTGTCTGCTGTAGCTGCCGGAAATATCTCAGTCACACTGTAGCTCACATTGTCTGCAACCGGGCGGCGATTCACGTTAAGGCCAGAACAGCCTGTAAATCGATGGTTTGTTAACTCAACAACTCATCTTTTCATTCTAGAGATAGAAAACAGCCACAAAGACGAGTTTGTACGTTCCAAACATTGTGCGGTTGTAATCACTACATTAATAACTCTTTAAATGGAACTAAAAAGTTTGTAGGAATTGCCGTCACTGTAACTTGGTTGTCCAACATCAACACCCTGGTTAAACGAGAACAAAAAAAAGATTCTACTTCCTCCAAAAACTAAAGCTAAATTCCAGAGCAAGATTCTGGTTAGACATCTCCCACCCAGCCACAGTCTGCTCACCCTGCTACTGTACCACAAAAGGATACAGTATAATATAGTATCCATTGCTGCACCATTAGACTATAGAGCAGCTTCATTCCTCAGACTGTGAGATTCATCATCAACACTTTCATGTTATTTTTATTGTGTTGTAAAAAATGATAAAACATTTACCATCATCTTGTGAAAACAAAGGTTACAAAGTGCTTTGATGGACAAAACAGAATCAGGAAACTCAGGGAAATCTGTTAACATGAAGATCCTCTGGATGATGTTGCTCTAACGGTTCTGTGAGGTCAAAAACACAGTGAGTGCAAAAAAAAAAAGTAATACATGATTGAGTCTCCTCTCATCACTCATGACTGTCTGACATTAACTGACAAGACATATTTTGTTGCAGACATTTTGACAAGAAGAGCACAAGTGCAACAACTAATCTGACAGACGGGCCTGTTCCAACACAGTGTGCCAGTCAGCCAGTCCAGGTTTACTTTTCCAGCTTAATGTGATGCAGCCAGGATTGTGTTTTGCCGGCTGTGACATGGGAAAATGCCAAATGTGTGCCAGTGAAAAGAGCCAAGTTTAGAACAATTCCCTGACTTTGCTGTGCAACTCGGTGAGTTGGATTAATATTGGCGAGCTCCCCGGCGCAGGGACAGTCAGTTGCACTCGGCTGTAGTTCCCTGCCTCCACAACTTGATGTCAGCAGCGCTGCGTTTCGAACCCTGTGGGCTAATTATGTTACAGTAGATTTGTTGTGCACTACCCTTATGAATGATATCAATCAGATCAGAGGAGGACTGCATGCGAATGTTAGCTTTTCATGAAATGTACAGTTGTGATTGAGATGTCTTTGCCTGAAGTGTGTTTTCCGGCTCTCGGGCTGACGGAATCAGCAGCGAGGGGGTTGGAAGCAGTGAGAGCAGGGGCCGTTTTGGACGGAGATGAGTCGTGAACCACAGGTTCGCAAAATTACAATGACAAGACACGACGCGGCGTCGCTGATCAAACACAACAGCAGGCTGGTGGGACCTCGAGCATCTCCTGAGCAGTGAGCTGGGACAGCAGGAGCAGAGGAGCACCTGTACGTGTGAGCCCCCCCAACAGATGGCAGGGAGGTCCTCTGCCATGTGTGTGTGTGTGTGTTCGCATGGATGTCAGCTACTCTATGTATATGAGTGGCTGTACCTGGCTCTCAGAGGGGCCAATTAGCTGCAGCAGACTGAGGAAGGTGCCACAGAACACAGAGATCCAGATTGTTTCGCTTTGGTGGCGTCACAGACTCGTCTTCTCTGCCAGGATCAGCCGAGAGCATCAGCCACCTGTAGTCAGCGAGAGAGTCGGATTACATGTTCATAATTCTGCTCCATTTAGCGGTTTCACTGGGCTTTGAGAGGAGGCTCATATCAAAGGACGCAGAAGCTACCGAGCCACCGAGGCTCAACAGCCCCCTTTAATCTAATCAAGCCTAATCCAATATCACATGAAAGATATTTTAATCCGCTGGATCCAGATTTTTTATTTGGGTCTGCATCAAATTGTACTCGATCATGGAAACTACCTGTACACGCCAAATTTTTTTAAATCAATATCCATTTATTATTCCCCAAGAAATTAATATCCTCAGTTAAGTTAAAGAAAGCTAGAAAAAATTCATTCTCTTTAACTGGATCCGCACCCAAAAGAAATCATTGAAAATATTCCGGGCTGAGACCCATCCTCCATGCAAGTTTCATGGGAATCCGTTCAGGCGTTTTTGTGTAAACCTGCTAATTAACCAACCAACAAACAGACACAAGTGAAAACATAACCTTCTCGGCGTAGGTAATTATAACCACAATACTTCTAAGCTATAAGTGAACCAATTAAATCATTATTATGAACATCGACAATCATTTCACCATTTGTATTTCCATGATGGAGTAAAACTTTATAATTATTTTCTGTCTGTTGTCATCTCCCAACAGCATTTTCTTCAATTACAGTTTAATGTTTTCAAAATGTAACTTTTTGTTTTAATGTCACGTTTGACGAGCGACCGCAGGGATGTCAACATCTTCAGATTAAAAAACCTGCCATGTTGACCCCGAATTAGCGAGCTGCCGCTGCTAATCAAACAAATGCCACGCTCAACTTGAAGCTCTATGAATGGAATCAGTGCCGACCCACATATCAGAAAATAACAAATGAAGTCATCAGTTCTCACAAATATATATACTTTTCCAATAAGGCCCAGCAGCAGAAGGAGACTGTCGCCTTCCTTCTTCCAAGCTGTTGATGCTGCCATGAACAACAAAGCTAGCTCGTTAGCAAGATAGGAAGATAGCTTACTGTGTTCCTTATTTACACATTCAGCAGTTATGGAGCAACATTAGCATTTGTTTGGTGTCTTGTTTCCGTCCGCCTGCCAAATGTAAGGCCAACATTCACTCTTTTATCTCAGTTTTGGGGCTCCGCCAACTTCTAAGGGAAATATCTGGCTCTGTAGCAAATGCTCCGCTGTGTTTACCAGATCGTTGCTAACTTTGTCTGTCTGCTGTTTGGTGTGGAGCAAGTAGTGTGGGTTTTCTTTAGAGCTTTTTATGCTGAAAACAGCTTCCAGCTGGATCCAAAAAGCGGTAAAACTGAACCAAAACAGGAAAGTCGCAGGCCGGATGGCTAAACAGTGACTTGAAACTCCCTCCAGAGAGTGACTCCTTTCATATTGCCACATTTTTTTCACATTGTCATTTCATACATTGGAATGAAAATATCAATTATACCCTCTAAATTAAAAGGACAGGTTCATTACTGTGTCTTTGTTTATTTCCAGCAGCAGCGGCTGGTTAATTAATTACTGTGGCGCGGCGCTTGTTCCAGCCAACAGGAGATAACTGGCTCCCACATATTTCATTTCAATTTCATCTCATTTTCATTCTTATTTATTTGTTGTTAATGATTAATACCTAATGTTAAATATCAGATCTGATTTTTAACATTATATCGGCATGGCCATGGCCCCCTTGCTGCCCCCTTTAGGGCACCACTGTTGGCATGGAATATGGGATTTAACATAAAATGAAATAAAAACATCATATAGTTGAATAAATATGAACTCAGATACATAATAATAATAATAGTCTCTCTAATGGTTTGTTCCTGGATACAGTATTTTTCAAAATATCATGTAATTATTCCCAAACTACTCAAACCTTTTTGAACTTTTTAAAAATAAAAATGTTTTGAGTCATCTGCCCATCATCCATTTCGAGGCACTGCATGTTCTTTGACCCAGAGACAATTAGAGTAATTACATCTGTAATGTTTGAGCCTCAGAGCAGGTCAGAACGTATGACACCGGATGTTGAGGGTTGTCTTTGTGTTAACTGAGATACCGAGGCGTGGGCGGATCCGGTCGACCCCTCTCATACAGAGCGGAGCGAGCAGCTGACGTAGTCTTGACGTTGAGGTGATGCGGGGCGTGACGTAGCCGAAACTCCTGAAGCGCTTGAGCCCCTGACGTGCCTTCATATCCAATTCAAGCCTGGTCCTGAGGAGAGTCACTCGTCTGAGTTGAGGAGGTGTCGGGGAGGAGGAGAAGAGGAGGGGGGGCAGATGTGTGGCAGCAGCAGCAGATTGAGGGAAACACAAAGAGAGACAGAGATTGATTTTGTCTTGTGTTTCACACTCTTCAAAGGCTTTTCAAGCACATTGACTCCAACTCACCAGCCTGTGGAAACAGCCAGAAAACGACCCCGCGAATGAGATAACGAGGCTGGAAAAATAACAAGGCACACAAAGTGAACACACCGAAACAACTCTTTGTTAATGGATGTTGTGGATTTGAGAAAAAAACCCAAAAACGTTTAATGCGTTGGCATTTCACACGACATGATCCTCTCTTCTTACGTCAGCCGGAGCTCAGCCTGTGTCAGATTGTCCTCTGATTCCCCTCCATGTCTTAGTGTGTGCATTGTCATGTTATGTGTTCAGGTGTCAGCTTCTCTCTTGCCTGCTTTCATGCCTGTTGTCGCACTGCAGACGGAACCGTTAGAAAGACAAGTGCAGCCAGATTCAGCTCCGCTTAAAGGTGTTAAAATCATCCTCATGTTGTGCAGCGACCAAAAAAAGCGACCTCATCTGCTGTGTGTTTACCGTCCTTTACACTTCATTCTTTTCAAATGTACTGTGGCGCATATCTTTTATTTATGATACTCTTCAGAAACACAGAAAATGACATGGAACCTGTGTGTCACAGGTAGGAAACAGTACCCGCTTCCACACAGGCGTTCACTCATGGACACCCTTCGACAAAGATCCAGAGTGCACCCACACATGCACGCACACATCTTTTCTACAACGGTGACAAAGATGCCCAGCGAAGGCGACGGACTAAACCCAACAGACGATGGCCTTTTTTTTTTCTTTTTTTGCCGAGGCAGATCGAGGTGACACGCTGAGTCATAGTCTGCTTCATTTTTCTTACGAGAGACAGGATCTTCCGCACGAGCGTTCGCTTGGCGAATCCCTTTAAAGGAGACGGGACAGACGAGTTATTTGGATGACACCGTGTTGACGTGGCAACTGCGGGTCACGTGGGTTACTTGGAACCGCTGCATATACCTGGCGTCCTCTGATTAATTTCTTCCTCAGATGAATTAGATCGTGACATCTTCACCCCCCCCTGTCAGTGAGTCATGGCAGCCCCGCTATAGCAGCGTCGTCAGGCAGAATGTGATCGAATGTGAATAAACCATTAGGATTATAGACTCAGTGCGGCCTCGCGACCTCAAGTTTTGTCTGGGCCGACCACTACTCTAGTCAACATGCATCAGGGAAGCTTATTAGACACACACACACACACACACACACACTCTTGTGCATGCACGTACACACACACCTGACCAATCCATCACAGCTAACCAGTGGACTGATAACCACACAAAGCGACAGATGCAAGATGGAGCCACGGAAGAGCTCGTTGACCTCTGCCCTGTTCTGGCCGCTGCGCTCGCTGGCACAAATTACCCGTCCATCCGTCCCATGCATCCTGCCGGCAAAATGAAAGCGACTGCGGATCACCGCGCCGCCCTGCACAGATATAGCCAGCCCCTGTCCAGAAATTTCAGGCCTTTCATGCGTGCGTCTGCATGACAAGGAGAGAAATAACAACAGAGGAAGTGAGGAACAGTGGCTTCTAATAAAAGACAGTGAAGTCGTGACATGCTCCTGTGGGGTTTTCTGCTCTCCTGTCTCCTCTAGGGACTGTGGTGGGCAACTACTTTTCTTAACTTCACAATAAACTTACTTACTAACTATAAAATACACTCACAGTTGGAGTCTTTAAATCAGAGGTGAAGCAGCAGGTCAAAAAGTGTTCATTCACAAACACAGGACATAGACACACATGAGCCACCCCGGGGTGAACTGAGAAACTGTTACTGATCATCCAGCTTATATACTTTTGGTCCAGGTAGCTTTCCACGCCCCTGGACTCCCCCTTCGTTCATTATGATCAACCTGGGCTTGCCGCTATTGTTTTCAGAACTTCAAACATACCCGTGTGTTGACCATTCTTGGATGTCTCGTCTCGTTTTCTTTCCGCTTTTCCGTGAGGGTCGCGGGGATGTTGGGGGGGTTCCTGTAGCCAATCCCAGTCATCTCGATGGGCGAAGGCCAGGGTACGCCCTGCTCATCGCAGGACCCTCACTGATGGCTGGACCACGCATGGCGCCAACTGCACATCAGGAGCAATTTTGGGGTTCAGTATCTGCCAGTGTCTTGCTCAAGGACACTTCGACACGTAGCTCAGTTCCGCCCAAGGGAGCCTGGATTCGAACCAGCGACTTTCCGACCACTAATCGAACCCACTGAGCTACAGCCGCCAAATTCTTCATTCTTCATTCATTCTTGGACGTGTTTTTTTTAAAAAGCCTGCACGTGCCTCACCCAGGCCCCTTCATTCCTTGGACATTGTCATGATAAAAGGTCAAACGTTGGTCTTTCAGACTCAAGCTGAGTGTTAGAGCTCAGCTGGGACTGCAAGGGATATTCCAACATCTATTCATGTGAATGATCACGACCCAGTATCTTACCTGCCACCACAGAACATTTATCTTAACTTCAATCAAAATTTCGCCTTTTCTTTACCGAGGACCACAAAGGTATTAACTTTAGACTTCATTTGTAAATATGTCTGATTTACTTCCTCTCCTCTCACAACGTCAAACTGACAAGAAACTTCTAATTAGCATTGGCTAGCTAACTTTATTAGTGTTAGCTTGCCTGCTTAAAGGCACGCGCTAAGGTAGCGAGTTGACGCAGTGATGCTCACTGGATTTGTGTGCTCCATAAATTTTAATTTAGAGCAGGATAGACAAAAAAAATTATTATTTTTTTTTTTTTTTTTGCCCCGTTTCATTACTCCAGCAGCTTGTTCCCGAAATGTCCTTCAAGTATAAATATTTACCCATTGATCGAATGTTTTTGGCATTTGTTTTGCTTGAATAAAAGTGCTCAGTGTCTCCAGAGAGCAGTATAATTTGACCATGTTCCTGCCAATTTGTCTTCCCCTAACTCCTCGTGTTTGTTACATCAACCTCCTACAAGTCAGTCAGGCATAAATAGGCGTGCGGCTGTCAATATGATAATCTCATTATTTATTCATTCGGCATTTCTGTTGGTCTTTCTTGCTCTTGTTTCTCACAAGTGTGTCACAAATGGAAACAGCCGGGGGGGGGGAGATTTCCCATGTTGCCACGGTGTGAAAAGGTCAGTATATACACATAGATGCACGCGCGCACGCACACACACACACACACACACACACACACACACACACACATGAACAAAGATCAAACCCTTGCAATGAACTGAACACCCACGGTCTTCCCTTCGATTTTTTCTGCATCTCCATCCTCTTTGGAGGAGTGCTCAGTTTGAACATAAGGATTTCGTCAGCAGAGGACCCAGCGGTGGGGTGCATCAAAGTTTGTTTCATGTTGCCGTGCAGATGCGGGCGCTTTATTCTGTAGCTCTGATTGGCTTTAGAGGAACACACTGAGTATTTGGAAGTCTGGC
The DNA here is from genome assembly GCA_900302685.1 of Spondyliosoma cantharus. Classification (NCBI taxonomy): domain Eukaryota; kingdom Metazoa; phylum Chordata; class Actinopteri; order Spariformes; family Sparidae; genus Spondyliosoma; species Spondyliosoma cantharus. The sequence goes on along the minus strand of OMLP01015249.1, from coordinate 5,770 downwards.
CCTTTTCAGTCAACGTGCTGTGAACGCCGACACGAGCCATGAGTGTGCTGACGGGTTCGTTGGTTATAGCTAAGGCTTCGGCTTCATCGTTTTGAATGATTGCAGGCGTTTTTCAGGCGTGGATCCATGAGTGTGGATCTAAAAAGACGCATTGGCATCTAGCTGAAGAGATGTTTTATTTGGACTATTTCAGATGAGCTGTTGTAAATCACAAAAGGGAACCTGAGGGTGACACCAGAGGAAAAGTCAGCAACCGGCAAATGCATTAGGATTCGTCTTCTTAGAACCCTGAATCTGTGTACAAAAGATTGTCCCAATCCATTTGACAGATATTGAAACATTTCGCCGAAGACACATAAATGTCAACCTTTCAGTGGTTGAGCTTCACTACGCACAACTCGCCGTTTAGGTTTGGTTTCACACTGGACACGAGCAGCGATCTCTAGGATGAAAGTTCTGTCCACCTCCCTATGCTGACTTTCTCACTCTTGTACTACCTCGCCTTTGCCTCTTTATGCAAATCAAAAATATTAACAAAAAGACAAAATCTTACTCACTCCTAAATGAGGAAACACAGGCAAAAGGTTTTTTTTATTGTCACAAATTTACAAAAGGCTCAGATTGTAGATTACACTATATTTCAGTCTCAATTCAGCGTCTGCATCTTTCCTTCTGAAGGCCGATTACGTCACTACGCCGCACGAAGGCTGTCCCAATTCGAAGGCTCCTCCAAATGCAGCCCACAAATGCGGCCTCCGTTTACCTCATTTTGGAGGACGCACCGCTGCTATCCTTCGTGGCCTCACGTATCCCAAAATTCACTGCGTGCCCGAAGAGAAGAAATAAATAAATAAATAGTGGCGACCTCGAGTGGCACTCATCTGAACATCCAACGCCAGATATGTTACCTTCAAGGGACATTAAAACCTCAAAATATCAGTTAAAATATGTTGGTGATGCTCAGCTTGATGTCTTTGGAAGTGAAGCCTAAAGAGCCTTCACTTTCAAACGTTAGACGTTCAGAGGTTGACTTATATCTTATATCTTATTGTTGGACCAAGATGAACAGATTCAGATCAGCCTGTGATCCCTGCTTTATTTCCAGACTGTAAAGCTGTAAAGTTTAGGATTATCCTCATGATGATTATATTTGTTTTGCTATAGTAGAACCCTTTTGTCTGTTGACATAACACAAAACGTCTTTTACATTTCATTTTGTTTTGGGGAGTGAACAGAGAGCTTCATCACTGTCCGAGGTCAGAACGAAACATTCCGCCGCGGCTGGATGAAAGTAAGGCAATAATAAATAATAAATACATAATAAATAATAAATAGCCTGTGTGTCTGTCCTGACGTCACAAATCTTTGCATCCCTGTGTTAATGTGATCTTGTGTTTTCCTCTTCTCTTGCTTCTCTCTGTGTTCAGAACAGTTCTGGAAACAACGGGCCTGCAGGGGAAGGTCGAGCCCAGCGGGCCAGAAACAAGTGGGACCATTTAAAGAACAAGTACAAAGTAGCTGCAGGTTTGAATGATGATGTCGAAACTAAATTCTATTTGTTTTACCCATGCAAGTTAATAGATAATTTGCTGAAAATTGGCAATCTGCCGCCTTGTCTTTCTAAAAGGGAGGTTTAATATTCCTTCTTTTCCAAAAGCAGCCACTTGGCCGCCACTGGGGTAGGAGTAAACATGTGACGTGGCGTGTAGCACGAAGTTGGGCAGTGAACAGTGACAACTAATGTGTCTTCAAAATAAGAGCTTTACACTGCACCCCACTGGAGTTTATTACTGTGCCACTGCACAACAAGCGGCCCGCTAGCTGTCAGCTACAGCGACCGAGGGGATGCTAGCATCTCCTGGATCTCAGCGGCTTTCCAGTTGCTCATCTTGACGTCCGCGGATGAAGTGATGGACTGACTGCTGCGATCAGCTGTTTCCTGGTTTTAAAACTCCTCGGCTGTGGGTCGCACAACAGTGCAGGTCATCAACGCCTCCGCTCATCTCACGCAGAGGCCGGCACATCGACGTCTCGGATTTAGATAGCAATGGAGGCGAAAAAAGTGTACCCTCGCCGCAAAAAGGACGGCCAATTGGCGGCTTACTGCCCAGTATAAAAACGGCTAGTGTTAAAACAAGATGGCTGCCATCTCAGCTAAGACTTTCTACAAGCAATGCCAAGGGAAAAGTGGACAAGGTTCAACATTTCATCAAATTGTTGAAACTTGTTACTTGCCAAGTGACATCTTAATAGTAGGTAGTTGTTTGAGGACATTGGGATTTTCATTATCATTCATGTAAAGAAAAGGTGAAGGAAAAACAACAGCTTGAGAAGATTTGTGAAGAAATCAACAGTTTCCAAGAATATAAATAGTTTGTGTATGTAGTACAAAATAGTCTATGTTGATCTTCATTCTTATATTGCTAAGTGATACATTTACATGACGTATTTCTTCGTCAAGAGCAGAAAGATTGTTGAATGCATTCGCTAGAAAAAACTCTCGTGAGGGACACGCAGCCTGTAGACAAATGTTGCCACATGGACCTCTTACCAACATGTCACCACAGTTTTAATGTCTGTATCTGTAGAACATGTCACAGACACGAAGGGAATACACACAACAGGTGAGGGGCTTTTTTTATCCTGTGCACTCTCTTACTTTCACTTTCACTTTCTCTCCCTCTGTACCTCTCCAGCTTTCTCCCCCTTTAGCCGGTAAAGGAAACTCAACTTTGTTGAGAATTGTTTGTCGATAGTTATCACGGGCAAACTCCATGGAAACAGATAAGGCAGGCAGGAGCCGCGCTGCAGCTGCCACGTAGTGCACAAGAATACCAGTGTCATTGTGGGAGTTTTAAACAAGCTCTCACAATTGTTTTTTTGTTTGTTTTGTTTTTTTACAATTTTTTTTTGAATAAATCAACATCTCACCATCCCTTTCTCGTAATGGCACAAAGGCGCCACACTGGAGCTGCCACAGCCTGTGTGAGTAGCAGCTGGCCAATGTAACATCAAGATTAGTGGTGGGCCTGCTTTCACCCTCAGAGATTCACAGACGAACATGAATATTGGATTGGATCATAATGATGATGATATAATAATAAACTTTATTTACATGAAGTGCTTGACAAAACAAAGCGGAAGAAAGTAGAACAGTAGAACAAACATAATAGCGTAAAAATAAATGGCATTTATAGCTAAACAATTTGAAACAAATGACTGAAAAACAGAAATAATGATAGAGATGAATAATAATAATAAGCAAAATAAAGAGATGGAATAAATCGAATAGGTGAAATAAACAAAACAAATGAATTAATATAATTAACTCAAACGGTAGGAGCAAAAGTAAAAGGACGACATCACAAAAAGGCAAGTCTATAAAAATGGGTTTTAGGAAGAGATTTAAAAGAAGTTAACGATCCTACCAGCGTGATCTCCTCAGGCAGGGCGTTCCGAAGCCGAGGCGCCCTGATGGCGAAGGCACGATCAACCTTAGTGTTTAGCCTCGAGCCCCGCCTGAGGATCCAAGGCTGCAAGCCGGCTCGTAGTTCAAACGTCTGTGATAAAGGTCGGAGCCAGACGCAAGAGTGTGATCAGTAACATCTTAAAATCAATTCTAAAACGGACGGGGAGCCAGTGAAGGGAAGCTGGGACTGGGGTAATGTGATGTCGTCGGTTAAAACCAGTTACAGAGCTGCTGAACTCTGAACCAGTTGGAGGCGAGAGAGTGATTTCTGATTGATACTGGAGAGAAGGGAGTTGCAGTAATCCAGGAAAAAATGGATGAATAAATGAATTTTTCCAGCTCAGGGGGGTGAGAGCATGTGTTTGATTCTTGAAATGGATCTTAGATGGTACAAACAGGACTGGACCAGTTTATTGACGTGAGGGATGAACGTGAGCTCTCAAGTTGAAGACCAAGACTTCATGTTGAGGGACAAGGACTTGCTTAAAGCTGATATGGTTTGGGGGGGCTGAACAGATTTCCTGTTTTTGAGTTATTGATTTGTAGGAAATGTTGAGCCATCCAACCGTTAACATCTTTAAGGCAGTCTAGAACAGCAGCTAGGCTTCTTGGGTCACCAGGTCTCAGCAGTAGGTACATTTGTGTGACGTCAGCATAGCAATGGAAGGAAATTTTATGCTGTTTGACAACCTGGCTTGTATGATAACACAATTTTTGACGAGGACACGCCGAGGAAGGGGAGGCAGAGCCCCTGGACGTGGGAGTGCAGCAGCTCAACGAACAGATGTTCATACGTCGAGTAGAAGATCTTCAGGCTCAAAGGATTGCACGTGTCCCGGTACCTAAACACCACCTACAACTATTGGTGTTGGTACAGTGTATTGACCAGGCATGTAACTTGGACACTGATCAGAATCACATTTCTTGCCAAGTAGTCTGTCACAATTTGAACTTGTGTTTTGGTGCCAAACAATAAGCACAGTAAGTAGAAAAACGTAAAGAAAGATAAATGGCTGGTACTTCAAGTCAAAAGCGTGAATAGATAAAATGAAAAATAAAATATTCATATCAACTGGGACATCTGTACAGTTCTTTCCAGGAATGTCTAAAGTTTTGACCGTTTTTATGTTCACAGTAGGCTGAGGACAGTCGAGCTCTGTTCCATAAAAACATCTAATCACGTTGCTCCTCTGTTGCTTTACAGGCCAGAATTCGAGGACTACGTTTGGAGCAAACACATCAAGTGCTGGAACGCTGCTTGCCACCTCTTTATTTGTTGTTCTGTATTCACTCCTTGTTCTGTGTTATCTCTAACTTGAATGCTGTCTTGAACATGATAATTTCCTCTCCTTTACACTTCCAGCACAAACAGCCATCCCATTATGGCTCTTACACTTTACATGATGCACTGATAATAACAACTGACTCAGGTGAGACTTGTTTATTGAATCTTTTGGAACATAAAATAAAAAACATACAACAACAACAACAACATAAAAATGTTATTGATTCTCTCAATGAACACAGGTCACTGTTGGTATGTAAAAAAACAACTAATATAAGAAGTCTGGGATTAGGTGGTGAGGGGAGTGAGGTATCTGGACTGCAACACATTCTTATCTAGGATTTTATTTAGTTTAGCTTTAACTATGACCAACGGTTTTTCCTTGTTTGAGTTAAGGAAGGTGGTTGGTTTTAGGGTTTACAGCCCCAGGGTCCCCGGAGGCATGATTCAGTTGTGTGGGGGTTAAAGGTCAGCGAGAAGATTGGGCCGCTATAAAGTAATAAAGCAGAGTTTGATCCTCGTGCCAGATGGTGGGAGATGTCTGAACAGGTTATATTCCAGGAAGGGACAGAGTGACCTTCTGAGCCACCTGGGGGTACAAGACCCATGAACTGACAGCAGCAGAGGTAGTGATTTAGGGGAGATGAGCAGGGGGACAGGTCAACGCCTCTTTTAGTCTATTGGATAGATGGACAAACTGACCAATTAGTAAAGTAGGGAGGTACAGCCCAAGGGACTTTAAGAAGGCCCGCATGAGTAGAGATCGGGGGTGTTTTTTGTAGATTCCTAAGGCAGAAGGTCTACGAAGATTTCTGATAGAGCAGAGGGCAAAGTATTGGCTAGAACTTTGTCAGATTCGAGAATACCAGGTAGCGACCGACCTGGTTTCGGACACAAGGCTTAAGATCTGTTTCAATAAAGATTGCTCTATCATTCCACCCAGCCTTGCCTCCGCAGAATTCTTTTATCATCAAACTACACGCCGACACCTTTTGAGGAGGACAGCCCAGAAACAA
>OMLP01015247.1:70148-103043 GCA_900302685.1 Spondyliosoma cantharus | reverse complement strand
GTGTCTGTATTGGGGTATTTAGTTGTGAGATGTTATTTCTCTGTTAGCTGAGATTTAAAGGGGATTTAACCCAACCCAACCTTTTCCCCATGTATTTGGCGAGCAGCTGTTTCTGGTTAAATCAGAGGGATCTTAAGTCTGTCTCAGCTGAGGTTTGTTGTTGCCATTCGTTACTTAGACACAAAATCATGGGAAAATAGGGTCCAGTTTGAAAAATATGGATTACATTTAGAAATTTTAAAACTGAAATTGAATGGATAGTGTTGTGAATGCAGCATGTGTATGTAAGAACTGTTATTAGCCGTCTCAGCTCCATTCAGATCCATTTCCTCACACATGCTTTCCGTGTCCGTTGTTTCCTTATAGAGTCATGATTCACATCGTTGCGCAGTGCCATGAGGAGGGTTTGGAGCACTACCTGAGATCATATGTGAAGGTAAAGATCACATGCTATACATCATAACTCACTATTCATATGTTGTGTTTGGACTAATAGATTTCTCTTCATGTGTCTGACACAGTTTGTATTCAAGACCGAGCCACACACGTCCACCACCACCCGAGCCGTACACGAGGAGCTGGCTAAAGCCATGACTGCTATCCTGAAGCCTTCCACTGACTTCCTCACCAGTAACAAGCTCCTCAAGGTAACATATTTGTACTCTCTGAAAAGGATTACACAGTGTGTGATTATAACTGACATGAATTTCCTCTTTATTGTTCCCTGATTGATGTTTGTCTGCCTTGCAGTACTCGTGGTATTTCTTTGAAGCCTTAGTCAAGTCCATGGCTCAGTACTTGATTGAAAGCTGTAAAGTGAAGGTAAGTCTGCCACAGCATGTGTGTTTGACTCAGGGGTGTCTGCTTTATTACAGCTTAGGTGGTTCACGACATGCCAAGTCTTGTGGACAGCCGCAGCACCACAGTCAAAGTATTATGTATCCACAGTCTGTTCCCACACTGTTGTGCAGTTTAATTGGCCGCATTTGTTCATACCCCATAAGAAACCACATCCCTGTGTTTAACCTCCACTGGCACAATGTGGAGGCTGCAGTGGAAGCGGGTAAATGCTCCAAAAGAGAAGTCAGACCAGTGTGGAGACTGAAGTTTCACTTCAAGGCTGACGATATTCTATATTTTTATTGATGTCAACTAATCCTGTGAAAAAAGACCCAAACTAACAATATGTTAGTCCTTCTCTCGGTACTTCCCAACTTCTTTACACTACCCATTCGCTTTTACTGAAGATTTAAATCTTTGAAACTGTGGCACAAATATGTACTTTTTTTAAGTTTTTTTTTTTTTTTTAAACATTAGGGCATTGTAGTTATTGCACACCTTACTCTAATGTAGTACACAGAATAGTACATTTGTCGAATGAAGGAAGCATGGATGGACATTGATGTGTTTTTAATGGTGCTCCTAGACCATCGTGACAACTGAGCAATCGCACTGACTTTCACCTAGAAGACTCATGTCCTCTGTTATTAGTTTTAGACTTAGATTACCTCTTATCTTCAATTTTTCTATTTCAATTTTCCATCACAGTTTGGTTTAGGCAAGAAAACTACTAAGAAAATATCACAGTTTGGATTAAAGTTGAGCCTTTCACAGTGCTAGAAAGACTGACTTCTTCTATATGCATATTTTTGTAGGCTCTATCTCACTATCTGTATCTAAACTATATCGGACTTTGGCTGCACAAACAATACTTATTATTCATTTATTTGTCGTTTTGATCTTTTCATGGTATTTTTTGACTTATCTCAGAAGACTCGGGTGTATTTTCACGTAGAATAACATTTGTATGAACATTCATGCTATGCCCTGCAGCTGTCCAGGAATCAGCGCTTCTCAGCATCCTTCCATCACACGGTGGAGACGCTTGTCAACATGATGATGCCTCACATCACTCAGAAGTACAAAGACAACCTGGATGCTGCCAGGAATGCCAACCACAGTCTGGCAGTCTTCATCAAGGTCAGGAGTTGCAGCAGGGCGCCATTGGATGCACATATTAATTCTGATTTTCTATAAATAGTGACATAATTGCTTTTCTCCCTCCTTCTCTCTAGCGCTGTTTCAACCTGATGGACAGAGGCTTTGTGTTCAAGCAGATCAACAACTACTTCAACTGTTTCATGCCCGGAGACCCAAAGGTACACACAATACATACGGCAACAGCATCTATTCAAACAAATCCTTGTTTGTATGTGCAAAGCCTTGTCAGCATTCTGATGGAGGATATTAGGCTGTGCTCCGGATATGTTTTGCACTACCTTACTGGTTTCTGTTGTTTTCTAAATGCAGACGCTGTTTGAGTTCAGGTTCGAGTTCCTGCGTGTAGTGGGCAACCACGAGCACTACGTCCCCTTAAACCTGCCTATGCCATTCGGAAAGGGGAGGATATTGAGATTTCAAGGTGAGAAAATTTGTCTCTTGATTAAGTACCAACCTCGCTGGTAGCTTTATAATGTGCCAGAGTGCTTACATCGACTGTGTTCGATAGAAAACTGAAGTCAAACCAAACTGCTTTACTGTCAAAGGCCAGCACAAATAAAATGGTTGTACTGATATAACAACTCGTACATACACAAGTTTAATTGAATAGCAGTTAAACAGGTTTTCTGTTGTTGTAGCAGTCTTTTATTCTATAGAACATACTTTGTTTGTTTTTGTGTTCCTCAATTAGCTTTATTGTCTCCATATGATACGGTGGAGTCAGACGATACTCCAGTAGGTAGGTACAAGGGTGTGCTGCTTGCATGTCATCTCCAAAAAGAGCAGACTTTCATCTAATCATAGAAAAATGACCAGGATGGGTAAAAATGATCCAAAATCTGAACTCAGACATTGTAGTGAAAGATGTGTATAGAAGGTAGGGTTGGCTCTTTGGGCAGGTGTGGGTGATTACGTGTGCAAGTAGTTTTTTCCTGTCTGGAGGTGGTTTGGTGTTTGGATAAAATAGTGTGTTTAATTTGATTTCAGTCATTTTGGGGGAATCTTTGAGTTTGATTTGGGATTTCTTTACCTCTCTTGAATAATGTTGGGAACCATCTGTGAACAGCTGCCATGATTCAATCACAAGCTCTCATCCTGTTTGTCTTTTTTCTACAACGATCACCGTCGACATGCAACAGAAGCTCAGTCACACAGGCTGAACGTGTCAAATAAAAAATTCCAAGCTTTCCTTTCAATCTGTTTTTCCCTAGTAAAGATTATTAGAAAAAATCCTCAAGAATCTCTTTGGTATTTGAATTGTTTACCAGGATTTGATGCCGTCAACAATCTTTACACTGTCCATGCATTTTTGCACTTCTTCCTTATCCTAATCTCTTCATCGTCCTCTTCCTCCCCTCAGACCTCCAGCTGGATTACTCGCTGACAGATGACTTCTGCAAGAACCACTTCCTGGTCGGGCTGCTGCTCAGGGAGGTCAGTGCAGCTCTGCAGGAGTTCAGGGAGATTCGTCAGAACGCCATCCAGGTGCTGAAGGGTCTGATGATAAAGCACACGTTTGATGACCGCTACACCTCTAAAGTAAGTAGTGCCTTCTCACCTCTGTGCTCTTTTGCATTTCCACTACACGTCAGCATCTGCTGTGGATGTGTGTGAGACTCTGTTGAGAGATTTATTTGTTTTTCAGAGCCAGCAGGCCAGGTTGGCCACGCTGTACTTGCCCTTGTTTGGTCTGCTCCAAGAGAACGTCAACAGGCTGAATGTGAAGGAGGTATCCCCGTTCCCCATCAACCACTCCAACAATGTAAGGGAGCCACCTAGTGGCTAAACCAAGGAAAAGATCACAACTCATCACAATCAGTCTTTCTGACATCTATAACCATATCCACACCTGAAAAAACTAATATATGCCATACAAAGATAAAGAAAATCATAGAAAACATTTTTAAATTGGAGGATCCTGTCCTCATCATGCATAGCATCAGCATAAATATATTTCCTTTTTCTTTTTTAAACCAACAATAATATATCAAAGAGCTTACCATTGCAGTGTTCAGTATTCATGAAGTGGACTACTATCTCTCATCAGCCAGGGAAATTCTCTTAACATCAAAGTACAAAATGAACAATAGTACAAGAATAAAATGAACCACCTAACCCGCAACCCTCCTGAGAAGTGTTACCTGATATTGCATTTAGTGTGAAGTAAAAATTAGTTATCTTTAAAATTAAGTTATCTTGTGTATCTCATGGTTGACATCCACAATGACAATGAATTTCATCCATCATATATGTACAAATAGTACTGGAGCACCTTTGACTACAACTTTTAGATTTTAGGACCTAAGGACCCGTCATTTTAAAGCTACATACGTATGCAGGCTTGGGGAGTAACGGAATACATGTACCTGTGACAACATTACATAATTATGATACAGAAAAGGTCCCTGTGGTCCTGTAAAGTTACAGAAGAAAGATCTAGTAATTAGATTACAGATGCATTCAGTGAAAAAAACAGGATTACAATTTTTAGATAAAGAATGACATTCTTGTCTGTCTCACAGTCTCACACTTGTTATTAAGATTAAATACAATCTTATGGAGATTTATTTTCTCTAGTCTTTATTTGCATATGTTTGGTACTGAAGTAACGTAATGTTATCAATTTTATATTTTGATACATGGATTACATTACTGACTACGTTTTTAAGCGGTAATAAGTAAGTGTATCAGAATACATAGAAATACATTTTCAAAGTAACCCTCCCAAACCTGTCTGTACAGTATGTAGGTTTGTGTTCATTAAACTGTTGCCCTGTTTTTTTCCTCAGAATGGACGAGAAGATTCACTTCTTACCAACGCCTTGATGACACCTCCCAGGTCCAGCACCTTCCTGGACACCAGCTTGCACAAAGATGTGTTCGGAGCCATCTCTGGCACCTGTGAGTAGAAAGACGATGTCCAAAAATGGAGAAAAAAAACAAGATATTTGTTTCATATTAATATAAAACTGCACTTTTTTTGTGACAGCTTCACCTCACGCATCGTCCACCCCCAACATTAACTCTGTGCGCCACGCGGACTCTCGCGGTTCACTCATCAGCATTGACTCTGCCAACAGCCTGTCTGAGAAGAACAACGACAAGGGCAACTCTCTGGACAAGGTACGGCCTGATGCCTGCAAGATGCCTGTAAAGTCATTTCATACAACATTTATGAGAAACCAAATTTAGGGTCCTTGTCGGGCATATCAGAGGTCCCCTTCTTATGACAAAAGTTCTTCAGACACTTCACTTACCCCTTGTTAACTTGTACCATTAACTCCCCCTCCTCACCTCTACGGCTGGCCGGGGCAGACGGAGAGGTTTGTGCGGAGACACTCTGTCAATGTCCTGCGCTTCTTTACGGAGACTGAGGAGACCATGCTCTCCGTGCGCACCAAGCGTGCCACCATGGACTTCTCCCTGCTCTCTGTGCCCTGTGTGCCAGAAAGTGCCCTGCAGGCCAGCGTTTCACTTCAAGTACAGAGCGCCTCCTTCCCTCACACAGTCATCCTCCCTCTTACTAGTGTCCCACCTGGGAATGTTAGAGTGTGTGTGTGTCCTAAACCCTCAAAGCCCCTTTCTTTGCCAGATGATTCTCAGGCATGGACCTGTTTGTTCTCTGGCCATAAAGCAGACCTGCAGGGGGCCTCACAGGGTTTGTCTCTGCTCTTTTTCCAGATGTTGATAAGCATGCAGGCTTCAGGGATTTCTCGCCTTTTGACTTCCTCTCACGTGTGCTGTGTCATTTTTTTGCCTTCACTGAAAGTCAGCCTCAGGCAAACTCTGAGAGAAGTCCACTAAACAGAAAAGATCGTCTGTGATGTTTTTATCTTCTGGTGAAGATTTTATTACTAGTTTATCACATTGTGTGTAACAGCATTAAAGTAAAAGGGCACTCATACATGATGAAATTGAAATAGTTTAATTTAACAATCAACCCTATCAAAAGTGCAAGAAAATAGCTAGCTGCACCACAGCTGCACAATTGACAGAAAAGCTAACTTTAGCCTTGAAGTCTTTTCTCCGAAACACCCACTGACAAAGCCGTGGCTTCATGCTTTCCATTAAGTCAGCCAGTTTCATAGTCTAGACTAACTGCTGGCAAAGGAACGTGCTTGGTATATCGCCAACCCCTTGCTGTGGTAGAGCTGTTGCTCCACTGCTTTTGGATCTGTTTTTCTCCCTGCTCTCTGCCTCAGCTGGGAGAAGTGGTGACGGTTTTCCACCGGCAGCTGTTCCACTATGCATAGAGCCCTGCAACATCTGAGTGAATGACTCCACTAGTGTAGCTTGATCAATGTAATCCCAGGACGGAAATTGACCGCATCATAGTGAAGACTCAGTTGTCTAGACTTTGAACTATGACAAACAAAACTTCCCAAGAAAATGTAAATATATTAGCTATGATAAATGCCCTCACGAGAGAGCATTTATCATGGTTTAGCTTTGAGGCAGCAAAAATGAAACGAGCTGGACAGAAGGAAGAGCCCTGTTTGTGTGTCTGTGTCTGACCGGAGTGTTTATCCCTCAGAACCAGCCTGCATCCGCCCTGGGCAGTACCCTCCTGCGATGTGATAAACTGGACCAGGCAGAGATCAAGAGCCTCCTCATGTGCTTCTTACATGTGCTCAAAAGCATGTCTGAGGGTAACAACTCACTCCTCCTGTCTCCTGCTCCTTCTGCCTGAACAACTGCACTTTGATCTGATGCGTAAACACTAAACGTACCTACATGTCTCTCTAATGTCAATCACTGTCTCTTCCAGATGCTCTGTTCACATACTGGAACAAGGCTACATCTGCCGAGTTAATGGATTTCTTCACTCTAGTCGAGTAAGAGATTCTTTCATGACAGCCCTTATAGCTAAAACTTTACATTTTACTGTGACTGACTTTTTGATTCGCCTTTCCTCTTAGAGTGTGCCTCCATCAGTTCAGATACATGGGGAAAAGATACATCGCAAGGTAATGTTGTTGACAGTATCTGAATATGTGAATGCCTTTCTTTTAAAGCGTTTTAACTTAAATAAGCATTCAGTTGAATCTGTGATGAAAAATTGGATTTTACAGTGGTTCCCACCTTATTCTCTGACATAACTCCAAAGCACCTTTTAGATTAACATGTAGTTTGTCCTGTTCCAGTTTTTTTTTAAAAACACTGCTATTATATGACAGTTTATTGTTACAACAATTGTTCATACATTTGAATTGTCAGTATTTAGGTTTGATTGGTAAGCTTTGCATTCGTACTACTACCACTTGGATAAGCAGAAGATGGATTTTTCATTTATCCATTAGCTAACTGGCGTTAATTCAGTGAATAGCTTTAGCTTTTTCACAATTTAGCCATTACCCTTCACTAACTTTCAAACTACTTGTAGCTAGCTAACTAATTCAGCTGTTTAGCCATAACTTTTAGTTATTTAAATCCAGCTCTTTTAGGTAACATTTTCACTCATTTAGTCATTACTCTCAGCCATCTATTTAAATCCATCACTGTTAGTTAACTATTCTAGCCATTTATCCATGGCGTTTAGCAATTTAAATCCATTACTTTTAGCTATTATTTCAGTTCATTATTTTTAGCTATTATTTCAATCCATGACTCATATCTTTTGTGGTAAATATTTACAGATTGTAAGATTAATTAATTCTTCAGTAAATAAAACAATGATGTGTGTAACCAAGTGGTGTAGGACTAAAGGTCAATATGTCCTCAGTGAAATGTGTCTGATAGCTACTCTACCCTACAAAGTAATGAAATGTGTCCGTGATAGAAGGTACTTAATGTTTAGTCCCAGGAACATCAGATGCCAATACAATGATGTCGCTACTTATTGCCTTCATTTTAGATAATACAGTGTACAAATGCGTTGTGTTGAAGGATGTGACTGAATGTCGAGCACAATTATTTGACATGTAAATTAAATGTGCCAAAACACACACTATTTGGGAGCTGTGGCCTTGACTCTTAGAGGGCTTTGGTTGTTCACGCTCTCTCTCTCTCTAACCTCCCACCACTGTTTCTATCTCTATTCACTGAAATGCTGGCAAGTTTAACATAATGACATAAAACCTGGCTCCTGCCCCCTCCTGCTTGGGTAAGACTAAAGGTGGAACTGACTTTCTGAAAACTAAATGCATGATCTCCTCATCCTATTAAACTTGCAGTGTTGTGACATAACTACCGCCTCTAAATTCATTTATAGCATCTGTCTCTTTCATTCTTATATGCATGGCATTTGCTGTAACTTGCTGCTTTAATGCTGTTTCTGCTGCTTTGGTAATGATTGAATTTAAATGCATGCCAAACAATATATATGGCATCTCTACTGCATTAGTGCCACAGTGGGTTTATGTGTAAAATCACCCAAAATGTTCCAAAAAATGTTTTCCAGTTGGATCCCAGAGGCTAAAAACTTAGCAAGATGGTGTGTGCCAGAAATCTGCTTTTGCACCCAAGACATTTGAGTGATATTTACACCAATTCAGTGTGTAAATTGGTGTATTATACCCTAACTTGCTTCACTAACTCCGGCCCTGCTACTAATCTGCCCTTCGTCTAACATTGTCCTGTTTCCTCATCAGGAACCAGGATGGGGCAGGACCGGTAGCACATGAGCGGAAGTCTCAGACTCTGCCTGTGTCCCGTAACAGGGCGGGAATGATGCATGCCCGCTTACAGCAGCTCAGCAGCCTGGATAACTCATACACTTTTAACCACAGTAAGTGCCCCATACTGTACCTCTCATCAAACATCCTCTACCAGAGGACCCCCGCCGAATCCTCGTGCTTTTCAACATCATTTTCATCAACATCACCTCCTCATCCTCTGGTTAAACCCAGCCTGCTGTCAAGCTGAAATTGCATCAGAATTGTCCAAAAAATCAATTAAATTGGGGCGAAGGAAGCGATGTATAGCATTACTTTGATTTTATGGGCTGTGTGCTCAGTGTGTTAAATGGCATCATTTAATACAGTTTCTTTGTGTTTTCAGTGTAAGAAAGATTTCAAGTATTCTTGGAATATCTGTAGAGCATGGTAAGAATGTACCAGGTTGGCAGGCAGTTTGCAGACTGTTAATGGCTCTGTTCATTTGGTTGAATTGGGAGCATGCAACTGAACATTAGCTTTCAACATCCTCTCATCCCTCTGGCCAGCTCATCTGCTCTGAACTTAATCTTACATTTCATGCTCTGAAAAAAAAGGAATCCATGTAAAATATGAAGGGTTTCATTCCAAAATGCTAAAAAAAAAAGTGTTGCTTGAAATTCATTCCTGAATGTGAAATGAATCATTGCTGCAGATTGTAAAACAAAATGTCTTTGCCTCACCAATGTTCATGCACATTTCATTTAATTAACCCTTAAGATTTAAGTATAAGATCATTTTTGTTTCAGTTTGGAATGAAACTCAATCTTTTTAATATAAAGAAGTTTTCCATTTTTCAAGCAACAGCTTTGCCTTTAACACTCAGGTCTCATATTTCAAGAGATATTTGAATGAGCTTTCTGGAGTGTCGACATTTAAAATGTACTGTTGGGTGGTGAAACAGCTACAGCTTTCTGTTTTGTCCTCTTTAGCCTACAGTCACTCGGATGCAGACGTGTTAAATCAGTCACTGCTGGAGGCTAACATCGCTACTGAAGTGTGTCTGACTGTCCTGGACACGCTGAGCATCTTCATCATGGGATTCAAGGTAACACTTGTCACATCATTCGTCACAAACTCACTGTACTTTGTTTTTCTGGAGCCACTTCATTAAATACAGTATTTTGGTTATCCAATGATTAATTATTGTGTCTGTCTTTCTTTCTCTATAGACCCAGCTGTGCTCGGACCACGGCCACAGTCCACTTATGAAGAAAGTGTTTGAGGTCCATCTCTGCTTCCTACGTATCAATCAGTCAGAGACGGCTCTCAAACAGGTCTTCACTTCACTGCGCACCTTCATCTACAAGGTGTGAAGGACGATGGTTCCCTGCCTAACAAAGCTCTGTAATTGTTTGTTACGGTCTTTAGTGTCCACTTTAGCTGATGACGTCTTCGTCTTCTTCAACCTCTAGTTTCCCTGCACGTTCTTCGAAGGCCGAGCTGACATGTGTGCTGCGTTCTGCTACGAGATCCTGAAGTGTTGTAACTCCAAGCTGAGCTCCATCCGCAGCGATGCCGCCCATCTGCTGTACTTCCTCATGAAGAGCAACTTTGACTACACAGGTCGCAAGTCTTTTGTCAGGACACACTTACAGGTGGGACGGTCCTTGTGTTGTCTCCATAGAATACAAAAAATAAAGCTTTCCTGTTCACATTATTTAACAATAATCTTCTGGGCTCCTTCAGTACCTTTGATCTGCTTATGTTGATGAAAATCCCCTATCGTTTTGCAATTATTATCATTGCCATATTTACACACATAGATTTTGATCTAGGGGACTTAAAACAATGACGAAATATAGCCAATTTCAACCAAATCTCAAGGGTTAAACAATATTTAATAAAGGTTCATCTTTCTCTTTCTTTAGGTGGTGATTGCTGTAAGTCAGTTGATAGCTGATGTGATCGGTATCGGAAGTACCCGCTTCCAGCAATCTCTGTCGATAATCAACAACTGTGCCAACAGTGACAAAACCATCAAGGTTAGGAATTCATTTATGTGCCTAATTATGTTCTGTTTCCAGTAATATTCCTGAAATAGCAATAACATAGCTGATTGTTCTGCCTCATCCTCAACAGAACACAGCTTTCCCTTCGGATGTGAAGGACCTGACCAAGCGTATTAGAACGGTCCTGATGGCCACGGCTCAGATGAAGGAGCACGAGAGGGATCCGGAGATGCTGGTGGACCTGCAGTACAGCCTCGCCAAGTCTTACGCCAGCACGCCCGAACTACGCAAAACCTGGCTTGACAGCATGGCCCGAATCCATGTGAAGAACGGAGACCTGTCAGAGGTCTGTGATAAGAGTTCAGTCTATGTGGCTGAATTGGTTGAACTTTGATATGTTGGTGTGACTCACTTTATATCTGTATCTGATCATATGTCAATACAGGATCATATATCAATTGACTTGATTTACTTCACATCTGTCCAGTTTATTGAGTGCTAGTGTTATTGTTACATTTTACCTGAGTTGTTCTTGTTGTTTACAGGCGGCCATGTGTTATGTGCACGTCGCAGCACTTGTGGCAGAGTACCTGCGGAGAAAAGGTGCTTTGTTAATCTGTTTGCACTTGCACGCCACACAGCAGCTCTGTTATGTAGATTCTGCAATTTTGGGGCTGATTGTTACAATGTCGTCTCCTCTCATGCTGTGTGCAGGCATGATCAAGCAGGGCTGCTCAGCGTTCCGTGTCGTGACTCCAAACATCGATGAAGAAGCAGCGATGATGGAGGACGTCGGCATGCAGGACGTCCATTTCAATGAAGTACGTGTTACTTGTGCAAACATAAATTATGTCGCACGCCATGCTTTGAACAAATATGTCATTAATTCAGATACAGCCTGAAATTTAAGGTTAGGTAACGTATGAAAGCATATAATCCAATGATACAATGTTTTGATAATGAAGCATCATTTAAAGGCATAGTGCACAACATTTCTGCATTAAAATTACTTTTTGCATATATTTTATTGAATTGTGTACTTACAGTATCCCAATTTCTTTCCAAAAATGTTTAAACCCAGGGAAATATGCAATTTTATTCAAGATAGCACTGCCTTTATTTTGGTTGCCTGTCAATGCTATGATAGCCCCTTTACCCCCCCTCAAGTTGCTATAACTAACACAGTAAACACCAGTTGATACATTAGAACGTGAGGAAGGAATGCGGCAAACTAGCTAACCAGCTAGCCCCTCTATTCAATATTTGTGTTTGTGTTGCTCATTTGTGATAGAGCATTATTATTTAGTGCTGGTTGATGCACATTCTAATTAACATTGAAGACAACCGCTTGCATGGTCCCACACGACTTCCTGATGTCATCAAGTAGCTCTTTTGTTTTTCTTTTGATAGAGAAAACCCAGAGTGGCAGAAATTATACTGTGTTTACATAATAAGTAGCAGGCAAGTATTTTATCAAAGTTTAAGACGCGCAGATGTGTCTGTGTCTTTTTTGTTTAGTTCCTTATAGTCGTCACACTTGGTCGAGATAAAATAGGCGATGACTTATCAAATACTTGTTTTTTTTATTTGAGCTGTATTTGTCTTTCTCTCAGGATGTCCTAATGGAGCTTTTGGAGGAGTGTGCAGACGGGCTGTGGAAAGCCGAGCGTTACGAGCTCATCTCTGACATCTACAAGCTCATAATTCCCATTTATGAGAAGCGCAGGGACTTTGAGGTAAAAGGCTACCTCACCAGGAATTTTATTTCTCCACTAAAATCATCTAGGCTATGACATTAACTCTAATAATATTTTTGATATGATTTTCATTCCTTTGCACAGAAACTGGCCCATCTGTATGACACTCTGCACCGTGCATACAGCAAAGTGACTGAGGTCATGCACACGGGCAAGAGATTGCTCGGCACCTACTTCAGAGTAGCTTTCTTTGGCCAGGTGAGTTCAACTCTAAAAACAGACCTATTGTGTATTTAAATATTTATTTAAATATTGTTTATTTCATTTCTGAACTAACTTTATTTCAAATTACTCAAAGTTGATTTCACATAAGAGCACAAGTATTACTTCATATTGAGCATGACGGCTGCTGGAGGTGTTTTTATTTTTAAGGGCATGACCAGCTGCAGTGGCACTTTATGATCCACTCTAATACCTTTTTCTGCTTTCTATCCTCTGTGAAGGCAGCGGTAAGTTGTGCAGTAGCCTCTCTGAGCAGCCTGAGTCTTTGTGTGGTGTTCGTGCCGCTGGAATCCATTGCACTTCTAAGACATTGTCTGCTGCTTCAAATTACAATAACAATCAGTCACCTCCAGTGTTGGGGTCGTAACTCCAAAAAATTGTTACTTTTTAGAAAACAAGTGTTTTACTTTACTTATTTACTCCCAGGCAAAAGTAATTTGTTACTCTACTTACTTAAAGAAGAACCCTAAACCTAACCTTAAACCATACATATGTCCACATGTCAGCCCTATCCCAAATAGGAGGGCATGTACAACATCGTTTATTAACGCTCTTCAAATATAATACATAAGCAAATACGCTGTGTAGAATCTCACGCGTGAACTTAAGTTACACAAGTAACAGCATAACTGCTTTATTAGTAACTGTAGCATGATTACTGAATTTTGGAACAGTGGCGTGATAGATTGCTGCGTTACACACAAAAGTAATGTGATTACAGTAATGTGTTTCTTTGAAGTAGTGTTGTCAAAAATATTGGTATATGGATACGTATCGATTCTGAAAATTTCAAATGGGTTCAGTACTTTTTTCTATAGCATCGATAAACCTGCACCAGCTGCACTTTATCACTCTCGCTGACGTGACACAAGCACCAGTGCCCACATAGGTCCACCTCATTCCACTCCTCTGACTATGATCAAAAGTAAATGAACTTTTAAGAAAATACGCCTCCTCTGTTGTGTCCAATCGAGTATCAATATTTTTCAAGGTATTGTATCAAAGTAAGAAATTCCAGTATCGTGACGACACCACTTTGTAATGCGTTACCCCCAACACTGGTCACCACAGCTGCTTTCTGTTTTTGGAACTGTGTTGCATGAGGCTCTTTCACTTCTGCACTCATGTCAGTGTTTCTGCTTCTGTGTTACAGATGTGCGATAGTAAAATTTAGTACTGACCCTCTTTGTTGTCTAATCTTATGGAGCTTTATGAATAATTTGTTGGTTGTGGTGGTTCCTTCTGCCTCTGTGCTGTGATAGAGGTCCGTGTCTCTCTTGACATGATGGTCTAACTAGTGATCAAATAAATAAATCAGAGTGTGTGAAAATGTATTGATAATATTTAGGTAGTTGTCATGGAATAACAATGATTTTTTTATGCTCTGCTGTCCACACCCCTGTAGCAGTACCAGTTTACTGACTCAGAGGCTGAGGTAAATCAATGAAAGCCAGTGTGGAGTGCAGTGATGTGTTAGGCTGTGTTGTTGCTCCGTTGCTAATGCAGTCAGTGCTATCTCACGTGCATTCCTTATCTTTGAGCTCTTTAACTTCCCCTTTACTCTGGCCTCAGTGTCGTTCTAACACTAGTGTGAATAGTAATAGCAGGATTCAACTCTCACTGGGTAAATGCATGGCTTCACCCATCAGTCCATCGGACCATTAAAAACAAGACAACTGACTAATCTAAGTGCCCCCACTGACAGTGTGAAATCCGTGCCCCCGCCTCCGTCCTGTGGTCTGTCTCACATCACTGAACTGACACTAGCTGATGTCTTGCAGTGGAGTTTTTCTGTGTTTGGAAATTAGATAGAGGGTTTTGTCTTTGTGGGGTCCAGAGTTTAAAGAGTATATTTATTTTAGTAGTTTCATTTTAACAATCTGTTGGAATGATTCCCGCTCACAGCCCATGTTTGGTTTGATATGGCACTGTTTACTTCTCTGTATCTCATTAGATAAACACCCTGGGTTTTTTTATTAATTTCAACTGTGTTTTATCATTTTCAGGGCTTCTTTGAAGACGAAGATGGTAAGGAGTACATCTACAAAGAACCCAAATTCACCCCTCTGTCGGAGATATCACAGAGGCTCCTCAAGCTCTACTCAGACAAATTTGGACAAGAGAATGTGAAGATGATCCAGGACTCTGGAAGGGTAAGATTTTGTTGTCATTGCATTTGTTTGTATTTTTTGTTATTATTATTCATCAGAATCAGAAATCAGAAATGCTTTTGATCCCAGAGGGACAATCAGCACATTACAAGGCAGAGACAGAGACACCATTCACCCTATTACAAGACTCTGTACCATCAAACATGATTTTGAAGCTGTTATTTTAAGTTAAAAATGTTAAATAAAAAGTGTTGTTTTAAGAAATTTGAAGTGGTCAATCGTCAGTGTATACTGTATTTCATCAAGGTATAGACAAGAAACCATGTATTTTAACCTTTATTTGAATTTAAGAGGAGGAACTAATCTCCACTCTCTTGGGAAGTTGATGTTTCATTTATGATTAGACCCATAAAATGTATTAAACCTGGCATGGGCACTGATCTGTTGTAATCTCACATATTCTCCTCAGATTAACCCCAAAGACCTGGACTCTAAGTACGCGTATATCCAAGTGACACACGTGACCCCGTATCTGGAGGAGAAGGAGCTGACAGACAGGAAGACGGACTTCGAGAAGAGCCACAACATCCGACGCTTTGTGTTTGAGATGCCTTTCACCATATCGGGCAAAAAGCAGGGTGGGGTGGAGGAACAGTGCAAACGCAGGACTATACTAACTAGTAAGTCCCCCTACATACTGATACAAGATAAGTTCTTAAAGAAATACTCTAGCTACTTAGTATTGCAGTTCAATCATTTTAAAAGATCAATATTGGTGCATTAGGGAGGCAGATATCGTGAATTCAAGCCCTTCAAGGTAGAATTACGTAATGAACCCAAGCTGTAAATAAACAAGATGTTGGTGTCTTTGCATCAAATGATCTTAAATAATCTAAACTGTGGACCACCGCCTACTGCTGTCTATATATTAACACTTTTGAGGAAAACAATCTTCAAACATGCTATGCCCAGGACTATCAGTTGTTGAGGCCTTGCATTACTCAGCATGTGCATGAACAGAATATCTTGATTAGATTCTGAGCCTGTCAGCTGTTCATCAAGGACCTTTCCTATTTCCTAATCAGTTATATTGTTTTATGGTGCAAAATATCCAAAGGTTCAACCTCACATTCTTATCTTTATTATCTCAGAGCTTTCAAAAGATGCACAGTACACCTATGAGTGGATCCAGAGCTGTAAAAATGCACATGCCAGAAGAATGATTCATTAACACCCCTCCTCCTCATTGTGTTTCATCCCCACAGCCACACATTGTTTCCCCTATGTGAAGAAGCGTATCGCAGTGATGTACCAACACCACACTGACCTGAGCCCCATCGAAGTGGCCATCGATGAGATGAGCAAGAAGGTGGCTGAGATCAAACAGCTCTGCTCGTCCAGCGAGGTGGACATGATCCGCCTGCAGCTCAAACTGCAGGGCAGCATCAGTGTCCAGGTGCCTGCTTTCATCAACATGTACTCACACATACGCACACCGGACACACCTAATGAAACCAATAAAGAATTAAAAATGAAATGGCTTCTACATCCTCCCTTAGGTTAATGCAGGACCGCTCGCTTATGCCCGAGCTTTTCTGGACGACACGAGTGCCAAGAAGTATCCTGATAACAAGGTCAAACAGCTGAAAGAGGTCTTCAGGTAAGATGATGTCAACAGCTCATAATGTGTGTCTGCAAATGTTGATCAGGCTTCATCACACCTCAACACTTAATCCTGTTATTGAGCAGGCATTTTGTGGAGGCGTGTGGCCACGGCTTGGGCATCAACGAGCGGCTGATCAAAGAGGACCAGCAGGAGTATCACGATGAGATGAAGGCCAACTACAGGGACCTCGCCAGAGAGCTGTCCATCATCATGCATGAGCAAGTGAGTACAGTGTCGGTAACTGAAGTAACAGTGTATTACTATATTCAATATGAATGTTGCACCTGTAATCGACAGACAGTGCTCGTTGATAACACCATTCTCTGTTTTTCCCTTGTGCTGACATGAGCAGATTGGATGGTAATGCAAGAAGCAACAATATGAAAGAAAGACTGAGTTGTTCATTTGTTGGTCCAGCCAGACACAAGCATCCCCTACACTTTACTTTACCTGTCAAACCATTAGAAATGTGATGTGACAATAATCCTTGACCCGTCTGTGTATAAACACTCTAAGACCTCTACAACATTCCTAGAATGTTCCCATGTTATTATTCTCTTGTTCTCTGTTCTGTTGTGTTACCACCACAGACAAAATCTGTAGCAAGCTGCTAAAGCTAGGGTTCATCTCTTGACCTTAGAAAGCACTGAATAGATTGGCTGACGTATCTGATCTGATCACAGGCAGGCCTTATCTTTACAGCCTTTGCAATAAATAAGAAATCAGCTTAACATAAAATATCCTCACACATGGAACGACGCATGCCCCCTGTCAATAAAAATGACTTGTCCTCCTGATCAGGGCCTCCAGGAGCTCTCTTCTCCTGATATTACAAAACTCAAAACTACAAACAAACCTTTTTCTCCCTCCTCTATGAACTCTCTCAATGCTGCAGCTGGCTAGACCAACAATCACTTATGCATCTCTTTTGGATTGCTGACATGTTATTTTCTCTGCATGTGCGTACAGTTTGTATGTATGCATGCACATATACTGTATGTATATACATGTACATCTGCCTATGTATGAACAGCATGTGTATATGTATGTACATACAGCTGGATGTCTGTGTTTATGCATTTATGTTTGTTTTACACACACACTTGTTTTACTCTTGGTGCTTTGTAGTTGGATTGGCTGTTTGGATTGGATTGGATTGGCTGTTTTAATTTCCTGTTTTGTGTATCTGTTAATCTTTATGAAAGTTAAAGCATTAAAGGAATAGTTCAACTGTTTTTGAAAGATGAATACACTCCAAATTTCTAGTCAGAATATTTCATTACAGTTAATATAAGACATCTAGAGAGTATAATAACCAAGAGATACCACATGTTATTTATTGGTTTTCAACACATTTTTGAAATTACATTTTTTTTACTATGTATTGTATTGTATTATATTCACTTTCTTTTTTATTTTTGTTTGTTTTTGATTTATTTTTTGTTCATTCATCATCATTTATTAATTGAGTTTTAGATTAAATGTAAACATTAACATTTGAAAAAAAAAAAATGACTATATTACCCCCAACCCTGGCAAAAAGTAAGATGGTATCTTGAATATTTGTGAACGTCTCCTTCTTCCCTGCCTCCAGATCAGTCCTGTGGAAGATGGCATGAAGAGCGTTCTTCCAGACTCGCTTCACATCTTCAATGCCATCAGTGGCACGCCAACCAGCGCCATCATCCAGGGAATCCCCAGCTCTTCTTCGGTGGTATGATGCTCACCCAGGTTAGCTTTGGGCTCGAAAACTCGCCTACCAGGCATGCCAGTGATGCCATATTGTCACTTCTAAATCCCGATCCTGCCTCTCTTTTGTCGGCTTAAAGGGAAACGGACAAAAGCACAGACAACTGTGACCACCTCTGACCCTTGTCAGTGAACCATGTCCAGGCACTGGACCTATTAAAAGTATACACATGGCATGGTGGCTGTGTCGGATGTGGTCATGTTAAAAAGAGACGATCCTGCAGGAGACATGACAGACTTTGGCCAGAAATTTATGTGTGATGAAACATTTTCTGACCACTCCTTCACCCGTTTCTACCTGAAAAGACTGGGTTTTGTTTCCACGGACACATTCCAGTTGAGATCTTTAATATGCATGTCATCACGTTACACCCATCGCCCTTGAAAAAAAGCCCATTTTTGTTTACTTTGATAATATTTCACATTGTTTTTGTATGTACAGCATTCAACTTTTATAAGCCACTGTATTGATGTCTTTGATGAACAGTATATGCTGCAAACATTGACGCTCCATCTCCCTGTACATGATGTTATATTTCTACAAAATGCAAAAGGGCCTCCTCTGACTCAACCTTAAATCACTTCAATGTCTTAGAATGGGAGCGTTTTTAAATATTTAAAGCCATTGCATACAAAAAAAAAAGTATATTCCAAGTTGTTTATTACTGTATATAAAAAAGGAGTGTGTGCAATATTTGCTGTGTGGGGCTCATACACTGTAAAGATGATGTTCACCTTCTTGCCAAAGCGATGAGGTGTGGAACCAGACACTACGCCTACTGTGGAAGTAATATGAAGCTTTTACCATGTTAGTGTTCATTGAAATGTTCAAGAAATTGTTTTATATTTGGGAAGCAAATGTTTTCTTTTTTATTTTTATTTAACGCAAAGTCACTGTTCTGCTGTAAACAGAGATGTTTCCCTAATGCTTTTCTTTTAAATAAAATACACTCTTTTCTCTGCACATTTTGAGTTTGAATTTCTTCTCTAAAACGATACACTGCCCTTCTAAAGGGATTACATGTAAGAATTTGGGTATAAAACATTCAAAAATTAACTGAAATTATCAACAGAATGTAAAGAAATGGCAGTATTCACCTTATGTCAAAGGCCTCTCTGTATTTTGTGCTGCAGAGAAAGACAAAAGACAAAAGACATTAGTGAGTTACTAGTGGACAGTGTCCTCTTAAGAAAATAACTGATAGAATCAAAACAAGAGTTGGCATTAGCATTCCACTGCTGGGACTAGAGCTTGGCTTTTGAAAGAAGTTTGATGCTAAACTCACAATGATTATTTGAGACCATTAAGTAACCAGAAATCAATGCTAATGTTGGCTATGTAGCCATAGCTTATAAAGATAGCTATTTGTATAACGTTACTGACTGTGTTAATGTTTACAGAGTTTTACAAAAGTATTGGACACCCTGACTTTGTGGTAATGTGCTGCCCCAAAAATAGTTCGGAGAGTGAACTCCACAGGTACCAATTCTTACACATACCACCTTTAAGTTGTGGAGTTCTTTTGAATAAATACTTTTTATAAGGTGTCAGGGACTGAACATAGCCGCCTCCCTCACTCCTACAGTATATCTCATGTTCCCTCCCATCATTAAAGCAACGCAGTCAGCAGTGTGGACGAGGCTAATAAGAAGCAATATTACTCACACACTCCCACTCCCACTCCCTCGGGTGAACAGTGAATTATCAGCTGCTCCTCACAGGAATCTCAAAGGAATATCAAACGGCAGCAACTTCACTCAGACATCATGACCGGTGAGTTTGCAAACATTTCCTTTTATGTATTTTTTCATTGAAATCCACAAAAGGTAATATTCCAGAGTAGAGGGTGCAGGCACCTGAAAGATGAGTCAGAACAAACAAAGAAAACTTGTTGTTCATGTTTAACCACTGAAACATTGAGAAAAAGAGACTACAGAGGCAGTTAATATGCTACAGTTGTTTCTCTTTTTTTGTCATACAGCTGGTTATTTAAACTGGTTTCATTTTGTGTGTAGATAAAGAGGATCCCAAGAAAGGGAGGAAAAGCAAAGGGACGGTAAGTTTATTTCATGTTAATACAATGTTTGTTTATAATGGACCAAAGCAACCCTTTTCATATGTCAATAGTGTACTACTGAAGTCAAATGTTTAGGTACTTTTCTATTTTATGCTACATTATGCTCATTTCAATGCAGAAGGAAATATTTGACTTTTGACACCACTGTGTTATCTCACATCTTTATTTAGATTGTGCATCGAAAACATGTGAAATGTATGAGTACATCAGCTTTTTAAAAATCTGATGCAATGCAAACTTCCTAAAATTATTGAAACAAGTTAAAATGAGCTCCACTTCGAACAACTACAACATTGAAATACTGCCTACATGTTAATGCCTCAATAATGAATCCAATGACACAATTCTAAACACAGACACGGATCATTTCGCATAAATACGATTTTTACTGTTTATCACTGATGGAATGCAACCAAGTACATTTCATCAAGTACTGTACAATTTTGAGATACTCATACTTTGCCTGAACTTCCATTTTCTGCTTTAATTCCACTTGATTTGGAATGGCATGATTTTTATCCGGCTACATTTTTTTGATACATTTAGATACTTTATATATATATTACATTACATTTACTTTACATATTAAATGCTGCATCAGAGACAAAGTAGCATTTTAAATGATTGTAAACTTTAATTACATTTGGATAAAAATATAATTTGATCTAATCATTAGTGTATAAGCTGACCCCAGTAAACAGTAAATAAATACATGCAATTTACTTTTACTGTTGATACTTAAGTAAATTAACTGCCACAAAATTACTTTTGATACATAAGGACAGTTATTCTTGGATACTTTAAAACTTTTACTGAAGTACTTTTTTACTACATTACCACAATATCTTTACTTTTACTCAAGCATGACTTTTAGGTACTTTTTACACTGCTTTTGATACTTAAAGTACATTTTATTGCAAATGTTATGTACTGTACTTAAATTTATGAATGCAGAACTTTGCAGTGGACTATTTTTTCATTGTGCATTGGTAATTTTACAATAGTAAATGATCTAAATACTTTCTCCACCTCTGCTGAACACAATTGTCGATTCTCTTATCCATTAGAGTAAAGTGGTGTTAGGCTACCCGATCAGCATCTTCTTCATTGTTGTGAATGAGTTCTGCGAGAGGTTCTCCTACTATGGCATGCGAGGTGAGAATATTTGGTTCCTAACCATGTGATAGCTACCATCCTTTTTTTTCAAATGATCTTTTTTGTCAGAGCTGATACTGCTCAGTCTTAGAATGATAATGTATAATAAGAGGAAGCCTTTGTCTCCACTGCCTGTCCACAGCTGTCCTCGTGTTGTACTTTAAGTACTTCCTGCGCTGGGACAATGACCTCGCCACTTCCATCTATCATGTCTTCGTGGCTCTCTGCTACCTGACCCCGATCCTTGGGGCCATCATTGCCGACTCCTGGCTGGGAAAGTTTAAGTGAGTGGCTTCCTCAATTTCCATTGATTGAATGCATAAAGGTTTTTAATTATTTTGCCGTTATCTAACATATGCACCTACCACAAAATACAAAGATTTAGTCCAAAGTAGAAAAAATTAGTTAAAAAAAAGTTAAAAAGTTTAAAAGTTGTTTCTTTTCCTTATGAGTTATTTGGAAGCCCATTAGAGGGGGCAAATCCTTAGGTTGGGAACCTCTGGACTACTTCTAGCTGATGATACTTTGGTTTTTTAATGTTGAATTGGTACTTTTACGTCACCAGTACTATCGCTTTCCCTCTTCCTCTTACAGGACTATCATCTACTTGTCCATTGTCTATGCGATCGGCCAGGTTGCCATGGCCGTCAGTGCAATCCATGACATCACTGACACAGACAGAAACGGGACACCAGACGACATGACCTTTCATGTGTAGGTTTCTATTCTATTATGGACATATTGAATGTTCTGGAAGGCAGTTTTCAGGACATACTTCTACTGTACCTTCTTCTCATCCACGTGTCCCTCTTCACATGCAGTGCGATGTCCATGGTGGGTCTTTTGCTTATCGCTTTGGGCACTGGTGGCATCAAACCTTGTGTTTCTGCCTTTGGTGGAGACCAGTTTAGCGAGCATCAGGTTAGAGCATTACCTCCTTTCTGTCTATATATCGGCTTTACTCTTCTCTAATGGTTGGCGGTGACATAGGCATTGAGCATGTAAATGCTACACCCAGTTCAAATACTTGTATTGTTGCACTTGAATGTCATCCCTTGTGCTTCCGCTACACTATCCACTGTACTCCATCAAAATGTAGGCAGAAATCCCCTGAGATACTTTAACTAAGACTTGAGGTGTTAGCATTTCTGTGTAGCCAGGGACTACCTATTGTTCCAAGGGTCCATTATTCCCAAACCCCAGTACTCCAAAGTCACTCTGATTCATGTTGTTCATCAAATAATTACAAACAAATGTTCTTAGTGTCAGAACAAATAAGGTTAAGATTATGATTAATGTTAGGGTTAAGGCATGGGGTGGTCATTAAGGAGTTCCCTGTGATTGGATGATTCCATTGCTCTATTCTAACATGCTGATGTTTGGCAGTTCTACTGCTTACCAAGTTTACCATTTCAGTTAAGCATGTAAGCATGCTAACATTTGCTAATTAGAGCCAGACAAAAAGTACAGCTGAGACTGGGAATGTCATGAGTTTTGCAGGTAAATTTGTCACTTCTCACCGTTAGATGAGAAGTGAAAGGGGAACTACCACTGCATATTTTAGAAAAAATAGTTCAATTAAAAGCCTTTTTTTGGCTCCAGGGGGAGCTGTGTCACATCTGATAAACTGCCTTAAGTGTTGTCACTAAAGTCAGAAATAGTACTGGCTAAAGATGAAGTTTAAAGATGCATTGTGGGTAATGTAGTCCCCAGGATTTGGCAAGGAATTTCTGACACTTTTTTAAGTCTCAAAATTGGAAATTGGCTCAATTCTGTTTACGCAAGTATTTTGAGTCCAACACTGTAAAATAGGATTGCAGTCCCTAAGGGTACCCTAAAGTAATGTAAGATACTTTGCTTCATCCTCAGATCCATGTTGCAAGCATGGCTATAAAATATGTGCTCTCTTTATGTTTTAAGATCATAAACACAGATATCAATCACTATGGAATTGATTACACGTCATATTCTGCATTGCACAACATGCGTGCGACACGTGTTAACAGGTCATTGATTCATTTCTCTTTGCAGGACAAGCAGAGGAGAACTTTCTTCTCTGTTTTCTACCTGTGCATCAATGGTGGGAGTCTCCTGTCAACCATTATCACTCCAATCCTCAGAGGTAGATATGAGAAGGATATAAACTTTATGACGAACAGTGCCATAAACTTCATTGCATATGAAAGTCCTTGAGTACAGTTTAAGTGACAGTCGTCTCCATCTGCAGGTCAGAAATGTGGCATCTACGCTCAGGAGGAGTGTTATTCTCTGGCCTTCGGCGTCCCTGCAGCGCTAATGATGGTTGCACTTGGTATGTCTAAACATATGGAGACTATGATATGTACACCAAGCAGAAATATAAAGATTTGGTTCATATGAGGGTGATGTTGTGCTTGTGATGTCCCTAACAGTGGTGTTCATCATCGGAAGTGGTATGTACTACAAAGCAGAACCGCAGGGAAACATCATGCTGGATGTGTGTAAATGTATTGGGGTAAGTCTGGTTTACACTTGCATCAACACATTCTACATCAGTGTGTAACAACAGTTGCTCTAAAAAACACATCTCTTCTTTAGTTTGCCATATTAAATCGCTTAAGGAACAGAAGCAAACGATACCCAAAGAGGGAGCACTGGATGGACTGGGCAGAGGACAGATATGATGTGAGTTTCACATCATTTTTATTCTCTAAAGTTTCTTACAATGTGTCTTGTCACTGGAATAACACCAGTTCATATTGTGTCTGTCCGCGCCGTAGAAACTCCTCATTGCTCAAATCAAAATGGTGCTGAAGGTCCTCTTCTTATACATCCCACTCCCGATGTTCTGGACCCTGTTCGACCAAAAGGTACCTTAGACTTGCTCTTGCTTTTGAAAAGGAAACTTTAATTGTTAGTAGTGGAAACTGTGCTAAACTTTGCATCTCTGTTAAAGGGTTCTAGGTGGACTCTGCAAGCCACCACCATGGATGGAAACTTTGTAAGTTTGGTGATAAAAACAACTATGAATTTATTTGAATTCAGTGAAGCAATGTGTTCATGTTCTAATGATCTTGTTGTGTCTGCAGGGTGCTCTTGTTATACAGCCAGATCAGATGCAGGTGAGTTAAAATGATTGTTTTTTAAATTTGATTGTTTTTACATTTTGATGTCGACTTGCACTGCGCTTTATTTGAGAAAAAGTTCACTGTGTTCATTTATGCTTTTGAAAGACCGTCAACCCCATCCTGATCTTGACTCTGGTGCCCATCATGGACAGTCTCATCTACCCTCTGATCCAAAAATGTGGCGTGAACTTTACGTAAGTATTCCGGTCATGAAAAGAAAACGTATTCTTGCATCAAAACGTGGAAAGTTTGTGCTGTAATTTGTGCGGATCAGTAACAGCAATTCATGTTCATTCAACAGACCGCTGAAAAGAATGACAGTGGGGATGCTTATGGCTGCCATAGCATTTATCTGCGCTGGCTTGGTTCAGATTGAAATTGATGTAAGTCGAAAAAAGTTATTGTGTTCATCTCCTTAGAAACTGTGAAATGTGTTAAATGTATTTCAAACCCACAGTTAAGGTTCAAACTAACTTTGCTTATACATGTATAAAAAAGTACTCTTGGAATTCATAACAAGTGCTCGTTTCTAATTTGTGTAAAATCTTTCAGAAAACCTTGCCCACCTTCCCGTCGGCCTCCCAGAGTCAGCTGAAATTACTAAACATGGGCAATAGTCCACTGACGGTTAATCTAACTGGCATGGGTCCTGTTGATCTTCCTGCAGGTCAGGTATGTCCTTGCACAAAAACATACTAGACTTTTATAAAATTGGGAATTGCAGGCTTAAAATTCTGTAAAATTAGTGGCATTCAATCCAAAATAGCACTGTTTATAAGCACATTTTCTTTGCTCTGCAGGCCACTGATGACTACATCATGTTCGAAGGAGACAGCGTTGTCATTTCAATGGTCGATTTAGGGATGAAAACAATTCCACTGGCAAAGGGAAAGAGACAAACGCTTCTCATTCCTTCAAACACCTCTGACGAATGGCTGTTGGTGAGTTAGAACCAGAGAATGATCAAAATAAAGACACAGAGGCCTTTTAACATTTCAAATAATCAGCGCTTTTTCTCCAGACTGATGATTTGATTGAGAAGCCGGAACAAGGCAGCAATGCAGTCCGGTAAGTTGAATTGCAAAAATGTTTTAACAGCAACAAATATTCTGCTATTAATCACTGACTATTTTGATAATTGGCTAATTGTTTTTGTCTCTTATCAGGTGCAAATACTGCAAATCATATAGGCTAGTTACGGCAGTAAAGGTTTATCTAAATGGTAAATTGTTGAAAAGAAATGAATTAATGCATATTTGTTGATGTCAGTGACTGTTTTGAGATTTTCTGGTTTTAATAATTCTGCTCACTGTGTCCCCACTTCAGATTTGTAAATGGAATGGATATGGCACTGAACGTTTCCACCCCTGATGTTTACGTTGGACTAATTGATTCATCTTATTATTCCAACTACTCTTTGGTAAAAAATGGAAAGTAAGGATTATTTTTTTTCTCGACTAATTCATGTTTTATTTTACACAAGAATCATTATTTTATGAAAAAAATAACACAGTTTATTAAACTGATTTTTTTCCTCTATCGATCAGGATCATCTTCACCATATGGAATGATTCCGAGGCATGTAATTACACCAGGGAGTTTGGATTTGGAAGCTCATATACCTTCTATATCCCTGAGAATTTGGTAGTTGGACCAAATGTAAGTTTCACATCAGATTTTCAGTCACATGTGCAAAGTTAGATCTCATTTAAAGGGTGCACTGTGTAAGAATTCACCACCTGTCAAATTCATACTACTTACAAAGATCATTAAAAATTCAGAAATGGCTTGTCTGAAATATAAGGCTGGTGAGATTCTATGTGTTTCTTCCCATTAAACCCCTTTAAAAGGACATCAATGAATTGATCCTACAAACAAGTATTGTCTGTGTAGCCAAAGCCTGATATATCTTATTCTTCTTTGCCATAGAGCTGTCCTATGTATTGAGCTGTTTAAGATGTTTTCCTAAATCTGTGAAAAAAAACAAAAAAACATCAGTACATTGTTTCACTGGGCGTAGGGCTGTCCTGGATACAATGTCTGTGGCTTCAATTCGTCAATGGTAACATCCTGCAAACATTCAAAACTTAAAAATCCCTGCTGGGGTGTGAGCGAGTGTTGAGTGCTGTTTTTTATGTTTTGAGACATGAGATTTTTGAGACTAATTAATTGCAACAGAGGAGCTTTATTTCTCTGTCTTTATCAGTATCATTGCCTCTTTGTGGTGAGGCAGACACTTCGACTGGAAGTCTCATTTGGAAGTTGATTACCATGCTGACAGTTGAGGCCTTGAAACATTTGAGTCAACCCTAATTGAGTGACCTGATCCACATGTTCCCTTTGTAGTCAAACCCACACACTGTCCTGTGGCCTTATATATTCGCTAATGTGTATTAATCCGCAGCTGGAAAATAGTCCCTGCAAAATGCTCTATTTTCCTCTGTTTGAGAAATGTTTGTTAAAACTTACGGTGCCTTGCTGTTTTAGGAAAATGTTACGCCTTTAAGGAAAATGTAACTATTTTTTGTAACCGTTTTCTTATGTTGTTGTTGTTGTTTGTCTAAGATTTACATTTCAAGAGGGCACAAACGGTCTTGGGGCTGAGTGCCATGGCTAGGAAGTTGGGATTAAAGTATTGTTGTTTTCTCAATGGCTTTTTGAAAATAAGAAAAATATAGAACTAACCAGCCTTATACTGGAGTGTACAGTTAGAAAATAAATTGTTATCTGTATGCTTTGTCAGAATCTATCAAAAACCATTGAGCTACCTCCTTTTGAGTCTGCCCCAAACTGAACTGTTGTAATTATCTCTATTTTAGTGTCAGAACAACATAACCGCAACAGAAGACATCAAGCCCAACACGGCTCACATGGCGCTCCAGATCCCACAGTACTTCTTCATTACTGTTGGCGAAGTGATGTTTTCTGTTACTGGTCTGGAGTTCTCCTACTCACAGGTACAATTAGAACAGTACAACAAACACATCTCCACACCTAGTTTAAGGGCGGCACCATCAAAGAACAACTTGAAGGACACAGTAGACACACATTTGACTTATGATAGTTCTGTGTAGCACTCTATTCATATTTCATTCCATTTGTGTCCTTCTTTTGTGTCTTCCAGGCGCCTAATAACATGAAAGCTGTGCTGCAAGCAGGCTGGTTGCTAACTGTTGCTATTGGCAACTTCATCGTACTGATTGTGGCTGAGGTTGCGAAGATCCCAGAACAGGTAAAAAAAAAAAAGAAAGAAAAAAAAAGTACATCTCTACTGGACACAACAGACATGTCTGTGTGTTTGTGCCATGCAGACAATGACACATGATGATGCGTAAATCCCATGCTTGTCCCTCCTCTTTTTAAGTGGGCAGAGTACATCCTGTTTGCCTCCCTCTTGATCGCGGTGTGCGTCATCTTCTCCATCATGGCGCATTTCTACACCTACATAAACCCTGCAGAAATCGAGGCCCAGTTCATGAAGAAAGGTGATGACGATGACAAGGATGATAACAAACAGCTACAGAAAGAGATGGAGATGGTCAAGGGAAACTCAACCGGAAGTCACAGCTATGATGATGATGATGATAAATGCAAAAAAACAAAAATGTGAACAAAGCGGATTAGAACGTCCAGAATACATTCATATCTGGTGTTTAACATTGATGCAAGGTATAATTGTCATATTGCCTAATTGTGTGCGTGGGTGTGTTTCAAATATTTTATATTATAATCACCACACAACTTTTGTGGGTGAGGCACACGAAGCTCTGTAACAATATATTGAGTACAACAAATATATTATCATATAATGTTAGCTATAGTATTAGAACAACAATAACAACAACAACAACAATAGCAGATGAATGTTATTATTCTAACATTTAGCATATTATTGGATGTAATTGCTCTTTTGTGTGTAAGTTCTTTTCAAGTAAGCAATAAACATAAATCCTGTTTGTTGTGTGTTTGGGATATATATGCAAATTTCTCGACCACTTCTAGCCAGAAGAGCCACCGCACTATGTTAGAAGAGTATGGGTGCTCCATAATTGAGAGTTTGGGTAAGAAAGCTTTTGGATTGTATTGGTCTGGAAAGACTTACCTACACTGCTAAAGGGTAAGCAAAAAAAAAAGACTTAACTTTGCTCTGAGAACCATGGAAATGTTGCCTTTACTTGAGAGGAGCATGTAAACAATTTTGGGAAGAATTTCGTTTTATTTGTATTTTATCTTTATATCTATATTGATGCAAGTTGACTGTGTCTGTATGTGGAGTGAGTGTCTGTGAGAGGGTTGTTACTGTATATTTCTTTGATGGGATGTTGTAAAAAAAAACAAAAAAAAACAACAATAAAAGTACTGTAAATAAACGGAAAAAAAAAATCCTGTTTCTGTTTTTCACTTACTATTAAGATCTTTTGCCAAAAAAAACATTGAGCTTGTCATTCTTGTTCATAGCACCCTACCAACCCAATATCAAATCTCTACAGACATATGAGACTGACTGGCGTTGTTTTTGCTGTAAATATGTATTAATAGCTAGTGAATGTCCTATTACGTGACAGAAAAGAATGCATTGTAGCCTTTCACGCCCTCAAGGGAGTTATGAGCTCCCAAACTGGCTAAATAGTTTTCATTATTTGAGCACAAAAGTTCATTTTTCATTCATTTTTTATCCCAGGATCTCATCTGACCACAAGTTGTGTCATTTACTTTGCGGTAGGTAACATCTTAAGTCCATTTAGTTTAACGTGAGCGCAATTTCATGCAAAATCTTAAGGTGTGAAAAGATAAGTTGAGTTTGTCTTAAAAAAAATACTCACACATTAAAACTATGTTTTGGTTGCTATAAACATTCTTCCTGTCCATTCCTGATTGGAGCACATCCTCCCCTAATGATATTCCTGTGTAAGAGATCATTTTCTGTGCAACAATGACACCCAATATTTAACCAAAGTAAAATCAGCTATTTCAGCTAAATAAGTGGGTTCTCACTGTGTCTCCGCTGCAGTTCTGCAAGGAAAGGGTGTCTGGGTTAACACAAAGAGATTGTTTTATTCCAAAAAGATAGCAACTTCCTAAGATATCCATTTGATATGTTAAACTCAGACTGCTGAAGTATTACAGTAAGTTGTGAGGAAAAGGATCTATTCGCTGCAAGAGCTGCTGCCAGTCTTAGTCATACCCAGGACAAGATAATCTCCAAAGGCCCTCCCAGCATATTATCTTAAGGTTATAGAGGTCTTTTGGGCCTCTCATGAGCAGGGCCCGGGAGAACAGACCTGTGTTCTGCCTCTGTTAGCGGTATTGTTCACTGCTAATAAAGCAAAATCAGGCCCCTGCAGTTTGCCCCATGAGACCTCATTTCAGAAAAACTTTGTAGGTAGTGAATGGAGACAGACAAAACATTTTTGATCACATTTATACTGTGCCATGAACTATACGTACAAAGTTTCTTGATTCAAAAGATAATTTTCAAAGTCAAGAAAGTTGTTGTTTTTCACAAGACTGTGAAAATACATACTCATAACACACACACACACATACACAGCCATCATCGTTAGTCATAGTTGTCAATATAGTAAGTTTAATTGGGATTTTCACCTTTGTTGGTACTTTTTCCAAGCTGAGTTGACGATGTTGAGTGAGACACTGTAGTTCACTGTGTGTTTTCACACAAAACTAGATGATATTTCACTTTATTTAAGACAAATTGTGACTTTCTTGACATGGAAAATTTTCTTTTAAATTGACCAGTAATTCATGGCACAATTGGGGTCCAATTGTCCAAGGGCTGTGACTTCAGCTCTCAATATAGGAATATTTTGCACAGCCAAATAAATTGTTCTCCTGTAGTCAGGTGGACGTTGTTTTAGACTTGGACAATCCTGACGGATTTTAAGCTTTAGTGCTACATATTTATAAAATCAAAACATTTTGGGGCTCCTGGGATCTTGGACCCCAGAACATTTCCTTCCTTTGCCTAGTTGGTCATCCAGCCTCCTTACCTTTACATCAAACCACAAACATGTGAAAGTGGCACCTGTATGAACTTCTTTCCTCCTCGCTGTAACGCTCCTCGATTTACGTGTGACGATATATGCACGGTCCGCTCTTCTTCATTCTGATTGGTCGTCGGGAAAATGAAAATGACATGAACCAAGATGGCGCTGGACGACAGAGAAAAGTGATGAGAGAATAGAACAACAAGAGGTACAACTATATAACAGTGTGCATTTATTCACCCGGCGCGACTGTTTCCATCCAGACTTCTGCATTATCGTCGGGACACTGTCAAGTATGCGCTGAGAAACCGCGCAGGTCTACAGAGAGATAATTATCCAGCTAACTGTTTGCTTACTAGCTGCTAAAGTAGCTAGCGTAGCTAACGTTCGCTAACTGCGGAAGGCGAGTGAGCAGGAGGCTGGCAGGCAACTCGAAGTGCGAGCCGACAAGTCAAGCGGATTTTTCTAATAAAAAGCAGGACCTGTCCGCTTGATAAAGTAACCATCGACACAGAGTTTGGAGCACGGGCGAGTTCACCCAAAGCCGGGGTCGTTCAGGAAACTAACGTTACACCTCTAATAAGGACAGCAGAAAAAGACGAGGAAAGGCGTCATCTTTGCTGATCTGACGCCATGGCTCATTCCCCTATTCAGAGTGGGCTGCCGGGGATTCAGGTAAATAAAATGTGTTATTCTGCTATTAGCTGACTCTCAGGGACACCTTCATTTTCACTCGGATCCACCCGACA
Source organism: Spondyliosoma cantharus (assembly GCA_900302685.1). Taxonomy (NCBI): domain Eukaryota; kingdom Metazoa; phylum Chordata; class Actinopteri; order Spariformes; family Sparidae; genus Spondyliosoma; species Spondyliosoma cantharus. The sequence goes on along the minus strand of OMLP01015247.1, from coordinate 71,838 downwards.
TTTTATCTCAAGTTTTGTCTTAACCTTGTGCTCGGAAGTTTGACTACCTGGTTATAAAGAACTTTATCAGCAGGAACACTGTATCATTATCGCGTTTAACACTATCGCATGTGCTTTACATTGATAAAAGCACCTATTAGTCAAAGTCCAGTAGTTAGCGGCACGAAGGCTGTGGCCAAAGCTGAAGTGTACTGAATGGCTGACCAGCTGTCAAATCAATTAGGATCTTTATTTTGTCCGAGCTTGTTCTTAATTTGTAGACAGCTTTATTGTAGGCTTAATCACAATTGCCTAGAGTACAAGCTGAGGTATCCAAGTTGTTATTTGGTCCATGTCCACTGTTGTGTTTTTGAACAACAGTGCTAAAACAGAATATATATCAATTTATTGCAATGTAAGCCAAGTAGAAGCGGCATAATTACATGTTCAAGCTGGAGACAAAAAAAATGTATTTAATTTTGGCTTGAAAAATGACAATCATCAAAACAGTTTCCCAATTTTCTGTAATTGACCAATTGAGACTGCAGATAATGCTCTACATGCACCATTTACCTGTGCTTTTACTTCTGCCAGGTGGAGATGTGGCTGAGCAGGCCACTTATCTTGGTTTTAACCAGGGCTGCAGCTCACCCTGATTAATAATTACCATCATTAATGATTGATCCAGCAATTCTGTAGGTCTATTAAATGCCAGAACATATTGAAAGCCCCCATCAGAATGTTCCAAAACACATAATCTCTGAAGTCTTTCAATTTAAAAAAAAGAAGAAAAAGATATTCAGCGTTCAGTAATATATAAACTTGTTTTTTGTTTTGTTTGTTGAACCAGCCACTAGCTAGCAGTCAATACATGTACTTTTTAATAAGTTAAGACTTGGTGTAACATACGTCACGTTAAAGTTCATGTGAAAATGACAGCCTCCTGGGGTGACATAACAAGGACATGGATGATTACATTGATTGCACACAATACTACTCTCTGTCTTGAATTATAAACACTTCATTAGTGGGTGCATAGATAAATAAAATGGACCTGAGCCCACAGGTTACTCTGCAGAGGAGTGTTATTGGCTGGAAGTCTGGCAGTGAGCCTTCAGCCCTGAGGGTGTGGTGCGTGGATGACACCAGACTACACAGTTGTGTGGTGCAGATGGGAGAGCATCAAACACATGCTTTTAGAGCGAGGTTCAGGCAGCTTTAGTTGTCGCAGTAAACCTGCTGACTGTGGATATGGCAAGTACATTCCCATCATGTGTAGTCTGTGGTCACGGCGGCCTTGTTGTTTTTCCCATTGTTTTTACAGAGGTCAGCCTCGACATTATAATTTTCACCTGGATGACTGACCACACCAGTGTTATGATAGTATTTTGGTTGTGTTGTTTCTACTCTGCTTTATTCTGCACCGCTCGGTCTCTTTGTCTTTGTTATAAACTCCCTTTGCTATCAAATTCAGCAGCCGCCTCTGTGGCAGTTTTTCAAAGTGCAGCTGCTGCTCATCTCCTCTCCCATATAGTTTGACCACCATGCATTAGCACTTTTACTGGAAACTGTTCTCTTGGGGGAGACTAAAGCAATAGTGTGTGTGTGTGTGTGTGTGTGTGTGTGTGTGTGTGTGTGTGTGTGTGTGTGCGCGCGCGTGCGTGCGTGCGTGCGTGCGTGTGTCTTGTGGGTGTGTTTGTGTGCAAGCGTG